>JANSTU010012757.1:0-15113 GCA_027564075.1 Bolitophila hybrida | reverse complement strand
CACCAGATCTCCCCCTTAACCAACGAGTAATCACCACATCCACGGCACGCCCTAGCCATCTCGTAAAATATCCCAGAAACTTGACCAAAAACATAATCACAAATACTCTAATCTCCACCAGCGATATCAACACACTAAAAAAATTGCGCACCTTTTTGAATTTGAATCTTGTTTCCAAGGCGCTCACTGCATACAGAACCTGTCTATCGAGAATTGCAAGCACCCAGGCGAGAAGAATCAACAACATTTACATAGAGAATATATTTCTTTATATTATGTCTTTGGTCAAACCGATCTTGAATTACGGTGTTAGTGATTGCAAGCGGCATTTGTTTTTAAATAGTATCGAAAGCTGAAAAGTTACGTTTTCTTGGTGACAGTTTAATCGTGTCGTTTCCAGTGTAATAGGTGCATCAATGCATCACCGTGTATTAACAGCAGCTTGTCTGGATACAGACGCAAAAAAAATACATACTGCACTTCAGAATGGGAAACATGGAACGCGCTATAGAAACAGTTTCGCAATTTGATTTGGCCTCCGTAAACTGGCACGGCCCACATAGATCTCATTTCTGGATCGTAACTCGAGACTGGAAAAACGCCTCGATAAAAAAACGATTTGTGTTGGTGTGGCGATTCGAAAAGTAATTCGTTTCTCAGGCACACAAGTCGTCAACCCACGAATTGTGCGGTAACAGAGAGAAAGTTGCCGTCAATGAATAAAATTATATTTTAATGTATTTGCCGAGTTTTTATGGTAGCAAAATGAATCGAAACAAACATGCAATATTGTAAAATACCAGAAATACACGAAATAATATAATTTAATTGTTTGTATAGTTCGATTGATTTGTTTTTTTTTTTTGATATAAAAAAATCAAATAACATTTTAAAATACAGAATTATTAAATATAATTTAATTTTATCATTTCCGTTGCACTAAATGACTAAAGCATAATGTTTCATTTGCTCAGTAATGATGTTTCTCGTGAGATCATTACTCTCTCGGTGACACGATATTTTCATGTAGGCAAACCAGGAATGTTATGGTTGTGTTTTATTATGCAAATGCAGTTATTGTTAATAAATTTAATGGTGCGTGTACGTACCATTTAAAAGTCGTTTCTGAGTGTGTGTGTGTGTGGTACGGTACAAATGCAAAGGCGGAAATCCAGACACATGCGACAATGTTGGTTGAGATGTAATGTGAAAAGATTGAAATTGAGATTTAGCTAATGTGTACAGTTTTTTTATGTTTTATATACGTTTGAGCAGTTCAGCATGTTCCTGTGAATATGCTTTCGAAAACAGTTGTGATTAGCTGCTGTCAAAATTGACCTCTAGTACAATTTGCAAATCTAAACCATCTCATCGCCGAGCACTTTCTTTGTTTCTTACTTCGTTCTGATCGGAGCTAATTTTATATATGTCTGATTTCAAAAGATAATGTAGACAATTAAGTAGAAATACTTTTTAAAAATTACTAATATGGGCTTTACGCGCAATATTGTGAATTTACATTGGGAATATCTAGAAATAGTAAAAAAAAAAAACAGTTTTGAATCATTGCACCAATGCCATTATATAAAAAAAAATAATAACTATATTTAAAATAATAACTTGATCCTTACGGTATTTTGCCGGGAATGTATGCAAATAATACAAACAAACTGTTATATGATTCAAAGATTTGTAACTAGTTTACTATCTAAATTCTAAATATATATATATATATATCTAGATATCTAACTTTTATTCACTTCCGGCCGGTACAATCACGAAGCTAAACCATATTCAAAGTATATACGATTAAAGAAAGTCGCCGCGCAGACAAGTTGATTGTGTGTGGATTGTTTAAAGAAACAAAGATTTTCTATACATAAGTATATCGTTTTAACTTTGTAATATATACACACACACTCAAGCAATGTATATATTCAATTCCAAATAAACGAGTATCGCTCAGCACTGTCCGCGCTAGCCAACCAAATCCACAGTTTGCAAACATAATAATAACCGCGATGGGTTGGTACACGTTCCGAGTACTCGACATACCTATATATAGATATGTACATACCATACAAGCATACATCATCGTGTACCGCTGTTTAGACTTTAAGAACTCTGCTTCTGCTATGTTGTTGGAATTAGAAGTGAGTATTATAGACTCGAAGTGTGTATTTATGTGCATTTCTCTCGGCTGTGGTACAGTTATAGTTTTGCCTATGTGCATTTTTAGTTTGTGCGACTGTAATTAGCCTTTTTATAGAGCATATAAAGAACCACAGCAACGATTCAAAGAAAATTTCCACAAATATTAACTCAGTCTTGAAATATGCTGCTTAAAAGTGAGATAAGACTAGTCGGAACACATAAAATGGTATAATACAAGAAGACCAATAAAAAAACAACAATTAATGATAACCCCCTGGCCAGATGTCATTCACGAGACGCCCGTTGCGCCGAACCTAACCTAACAAATGATTTCGTAATATTCGACTGTTGCGCAGTATGAACTGCACAGACACACATACATATATACGCACAAACACCGCAAATATTAGCTGGCATTTAGCCCAAACACTGCGCTGAAACTGTGAAATGCATTAAAACAGAATTTCTTTATAAAATTTACTTTGGAAAAGCTGTAGACTTACAAGTTGGTGAATTTATTTACGGTATTCTGGGTTCTGCCGCAAAAGTAAAACACTCACCGTTCACTGCCGAATTTCTTGCGAGATGTCTCAAACAAAATACACACGCAGCAGATTTGTTGCACAATCTCGGGCTTTTCTGACACACGATCACACCACACACGATGAAGAGAGGGCTCACACAAAAATACAGTCCTCTACGCTTCAAAATGACAATTGGTTGGTTGGTTTGTGCAATTTCACGTATGCGTACAGTTTTAATTTGTGTAATTAGTATTTAAGTTATTTTGAATTGATTGTATTTTTTTAACACGACAGCGCACTTATTCGGCTCTTTCTTGGGCTTAACAGCGCGCAGACGACTTCACTTTGTATATTTTATTGTACGTATATCGTATACATGAATTCACGATTCACGAAGCACTTTGATCAGCGCGAAGCAGCAGCGAAAATCATTCAATGTGCGAATGCGGAAAAAACTCAACGAAACTATATCAAACTATCCTCCCTGCCGGCGTACCAATACACATATAAAATGTGTACATATTCACATAAAGGCGAGAAAGAGAGAGTTCGCCAGCTGCGCTGTGCCACTGAATGCTGTTGCGCATGATGAAAATGTTGCGTGTGTATATATGCAGCGAAGTTTACGTAGCGCAAACTGAACGAAGCACACAAAGAAAATGGTGCATTCACAATATTGAATTGCGCATTTGCAATATTGCTAAACAAAAAGATTAATATTTAGGATTTGTGACTGTACGTTTTATATTAATTTATTGTATCACGCCGAGGATCTGTTATGGTTATAAACTACTGTAAATATTGACATAACAACTTTAGAATGCGGTACATGTTTGTTTGTGTTGAAGAAATGCGTACGTGCGCAACTATTTGAATATTTAAACAGATAATTCGGTTACTGTTTTGTTTGTTATTTATATAAAGTTAAATAAATATGAATAAGACCGCTCACTATATTTCATTGAAAATTTTTGTTTTTTATTTTTTTTTAAATTAGGGGAAATTATTGAATTTAGTTAGTTAAGTAATACGATATCATTGGGGTTAACAACAACAAACGCCAAACTGCGTTAGAAATATTCTTACGTTGCATACATTTGATCGTAAGACATCTCTTAAAATCAAAGATATCACAGATGGGCGATAGCACACATTGGTGTCAACCACAACAAATGTCAAACTACGTAAGAGCTACTATGATATGTATGCATTTTAAGAGATTTCTTACATTACACAATTGTATGAAACGCGAGAATCCCTTACGCAGTTTGACGTTTGTGTGGTTTACCCTAATGAGAGATACTCACTATATGTATATGTAATGTACTGGAGTTTAATGACAGCGCCTAACAAAAATGTACAAACACATTCAAACAAATGTGACTGAGAACCTTAAATGTGACAGAAAACTAAGCACACTAATTTGGATGAATATGTCACAGCTCTTACCTTATGTGTTTGGCACAATTGACAATTAGGTTTGTAATAGGTGAATTATTAAACATTTAAATATTGTGTATGTGTTTTTAAGTCTATATTTGATTAATTCGAATAAGACAAGCATAACACTGAATATTATATTATATTATTTATCGAAAACCCGTTTTAGTATTTTTTTGGTTTGGAGATGGTGACAAAAACAATAACATTTAGAACGCATTTTAAAACCAAACGTTTAATTTTTTTTTTCAATTATCCTTATCGAGGACATTTGACATTGATTATCTTTTTACGAATTATCATCCCACAACATTAATAAAATACAAAACCAGTTTTTAAACTGACTACAAATCATAAACACATGTTGTTGTTGTGGGATAAAATTTGCAAAGTGATAATTGGAGCATGCATTAACGCTCGTATCGACAATAAAATGTAACGATTTATGATGAGAAATTTGCAATTTTAAAAAAGGTATTCATATTTAAAATACTACAACTTTATCATGAAAAATTAAAAAACTTTAAATAAAAAAAATAAATAAATTATAATATTAATATAATTATTAATAATATGTATGAAATATTGCAATATTCACTCACTGCTCCATCGTAAAAATTGTTTACACTTTACGTGTACAAAATAAATAATTTAAAATATTTACATACATTATAAACTAAACATATGCAGCGATTCGTTAAGTTTTGTGAATGCTTTCAATAAGCGATGATTCAAGCTTGCGTGTGTTGTATACTTTGTTTACACTTGTTTGCTATGTTTGTGGACTGTGGAGTTGCTATATGTTCGTTTCGCACATGGATTCTTCTCGTTCGCACGTACAAGTAAATCAGCAAATAATTCGTGCGAGCTCGCTTTATCTGCCGGCCGGTTGCAAATTCAATTTGTTCGAGTGTGTGTGTGTGTGTGTTTGCTACGTTGTAAAGTTATTAAAAAGATTAATATTTGCTCACAATTTATGTTAAGATTATAAGAATGATTCACAATTACTTTTTTTTGAATACATATTTAAAAAAAGAGATGTGTGTTGTGGAGTTATTATAATAAAATAGTATACATCATATCACAAGAGAGACAAAATATATCAAAACATGTATAACAACATTCCTAAGAAAAAACATACACACTACACGAGTTCACATTATTTTCAATGTCAAATCTAAAATTATCTCATAGGCCGTCGCCAGACAAATAGGTCAACAAAACGACCGAGAGTTATAAATATTGACAATTTACATATTTACGCAAACATTGCAAAAAAAAAAAATACAGGGTAATTTTGAGTACATACATTTTTAAATTTAATACATAAAAAAATGTCATATCCTTCTACGAGTATATTTGTTTATCGATATACCATCAATGATAGCAAATTTTGGCAAACAAAAAAACAATAAATTATTTGTATATTACTTCAGACAGTTTAATTTAAGAAACAACTAATTTGAAAGAGGAAATTCAATTATCATACAAATTAGCAAATAACTCAATTGAGCTTGACATTGAAATTGCCAAAAAATGAGATCATGCCAACGAATATCGAAATTGTAGAGCCCGGTTAAGTTGAAAACACGTTTCTACATAAGATTAATGTGTGATAAATTGCTACGTCATCGCGACTATCGTGGTGATAAGATCATCTCAGAAGTGAACGCTATATGTTCACGGTTCAATGAAAACGAAATGCCAACGGGTTTTGTGAACGTAAACGTATTATACTTAAGAATGCTGGATGCCTTATAATATTTTGTTATGGTTTGTGGTTCAAAATAACTAATTAACATTAATTATGTTAATGAGAAATTATAATGTGAATGTAATCATTGAACTCAAATTTTAATCTGCTTCGTTTGTTTATGGCAAATACATTACGATGTTACTCTGATTTTATTATTCTTTTTTTATTAGACAACAAAACAAATCTAAACAAACCAAAACAAACCAGGGGAGAATATAAGAGTATTTAAGAAAAGATGTGAAGAATATGTTTTTTTATTCTAGAGTAACGCTTCAAGAAGAATGATTGCAAATTTTTCAATTATTTAAAAAAACGTGTTTTTCGTGTTTTACGCCAATTTATTTTACAGTCGCCATATTGTCCATCCGAGAAATGAATCTGAGCAATCATAGATTGTCACATTTACTCTCAATTACAATGTGCATTCGAAAGATGAGCAAAGTGTAGAGGATGACACAAATAAGTCGATTCGTCATTGTGCGGAGGAAATAATTTAGCCTACATCTATATGTCCACAAATGCTCGAGAAAAAGTTAGAAAATTGGACCAATCGACTACGCTTCGTTCAAGCCAGCCGTGGAGGACACACGACCAAAATAATTTTAAATTAATGGCATAAAATTGATTTTTAATAAAGCCATTTTATTTCAATGTTCTCGGGCCCGAAAAAATCCTATATTTGAAATCTTTACAGCTTTCTTCTTGTTGCTATTTAGGATGCACATATTTTTAACAAATAGTTGCACATACACAATACAACTGTTTCATAGTGAATGAATGAATTAATCATCATTGGATCCTGTAATCCCTTGTGGGACATAGGGCCAGTGTGCGATGCCGCACCATTACGGGTTCACACGAGGCAGGTCATACTCCCGAAGGTTAGGAGTTTTAATTTGCCCTGCCGCGACTCTAACAACATTGCAGGGCAAATGCACATATATTTTTTTTAACAACAAATTGGCGCAAACCAACTATTTGATTCCCTCTTCCATTTTCTATTATGAAAAGATTTATGTGCATAAAAAACGGGACTTTTTAACATTTAGTCAAAGAAATTACTCGTAAATATGTGACTAATTCCAACACAACGATAATTTCTAATTACATTTAGAGTTTAGTATTACAATTATTACAATAAAATGGCAATATGTATATTGTACAAGTATAATATTCATATAGACATACAATTCGATTAATTTTATCTCACACCCACTAGTGCTGCCTCAGCGAGAAACAGCACGATTTTACAAAGCTCTCACCCAATAACTTATACTTTTTTATAAGAGTCATATCTATACAGTCATCTATAATTCTATTTATATCCATAATATGTATATTAAAGTAATATGTTTTAGAAGTAAGACTCATACATACACATATAAAGATATAAATGAAATTGTAAATTCCCGCGTGCATTCCGCATCGGATAAACGGGCGCATGATAGAGCGCAAAATTTATGTCTTTGCGTTGGCACATAACCTCACATAACATTAACTATCGCGTACACTAGCACACATTATCATTTCCTGTGCGTATCACATATGTCTTATTGTTATTATTATTATTATTAGTGGATGAATGCCTTGTCTTCAGAAGAAAACCTTTATACAGACACACAAAAACAATCTATAGATATTATATATAATAAATGTATATACAGAAAACACATTTTATATGCTAATAACATTTGTAACGGGCATTTTATCGAGCGCATAAGTAAAGTAAATACCAACGCGACAGATTTACATTCTATATAATTCAAAACTATTTTTTATGACACCAATGTTCCCATGACATTTTTGCATGTATTGTGTAAATGAACATTAAAAGATTTTTTTAAAGAGGAGCACTTAATTTTTACCGAAATATTTGCAATATAAATAAATTTTATGGATAGGATTTCAAGATAAGATTTTTTTGCAAAAAAAAAAAAAAAAACGAACGTAGTCCCACATTATTGGACATATCTTAAGTTAGATTTTACTGATGTGGTTAGCTAATATATATAAAAAAGGTAATTAAATTAATTAATTTCTAAATTATCTTTGTTAAATAACGTTGACAATCCACACAGTAGTTTCGGTGCAATCAAAAGAAATACGGCGAAAAACATATTTTTCTGTGAAAATTTTACTGATATATCATTAAATAAATTTGAAATGATAGAAAGAGAAAAAAAGTTCTTAGTTTATCATTTTGTACCTAAAGATGGCGCTTTTGCGAAGATGAGGAACGGTGGTTAAGGAAGGTCTAAGATCGAATAATAACGAATTTATGGATAATTGAGTGAAGGTAACAAAATTCGACTTTTCACTCTTTTTCTTGCGTTTCAAATTTCATTCCATTTATTTTTTTGTTTGTTGTTAAGCTTATGCCTATGATGAGCTGACACCACATCCAAGAAGTGACGTTCTTTCATAAGAGATGCAAGTAATTGCATTTTTTTTATTAATTTCCAGATCTCTCACCAAATCGTTCAATTCCATTAGGTCAGAATTTTCGGCGGATTTACCGATTAAAAAAAATATATAATATTATATAAAAAATGGTTTCATTTTATTTGCTAAAAATTCTCTTTTTCAAAAAAAACGGATACAAATTCCATTCGAATGCAGAACTGGAAGCGTAAAACCATCAGCTGATTTTTTCGGGTAATCCCATCGTTCCAAAGCCATTCTTTTTGCTTGCAAAAATAGCAATCAGTCAGTTGCTCTCTCTAAATCATTAGCTTACCTAATTTCATATATCGTCTATGAGAATTTTATTTGTAATGCATATTATAACATAATAAACATTCTAAAAGCCAAATCGTTAAGAATTAGGTTAAGACGAATTGGCATACTCTATGGTTGATAGAAGAAGAAGACGAGATTAATTTTAACCCAGAATTCCTTTTCTTCTCGACACGGGTTTACATTTATGCAAATATGCAACAAAGTGCACTCATTTTATCGTTTCTAATATATAATATTTAGTGATTTTTCGACTTAAATTTTCACAGAAAAATATATGCGGATTAACAAAGCTATTTATCAAAATTTGTAGATAATTTGAGATATGTTTAATAATGTCGGACTGCATTCGATGTTTTTGTTATTTTATTCAAAAAAACGTATCTCAATCATAACTATAGTAAATACAATTATTGCCATTTTTGAGTTTAGCGGGGAAAAATACATATTAAAAGTATAGTGGAATATGAAACACAAAATATAAGAGAACTTAGCTCAATTTAGAGAAACGAAAGGAGATGATGTAATATTAATTAAACATACCTAAAAATGTCTCAATAGAACAAAAAAGCAATTTTCGAGGTTGAAACGGTTACGATTTAAGCGTTTACTGCAAAAACTAATAAAAATGACATACATTTGACAACACGTATTGTTATTCAAATAATTGACTTGACACTATTATTACTACTATTTTATTAAATTAAAACGGAAAGTCTGCTTATGTTATTATTTTAACTTTAAGCAATGAATGATTTAGTCAGATTGATGTTACGATTGCAAGGGAGTTCATCGTTTTCGAGTTCGGCACAGTGATAAATAAAAATACTCCTATCGTCGAAGAAGAATAGCATCAGCTCGTGGAGATTGCAACAAATTGAAAGTAAAAATAAATACTGAACAAATGCATATAAAAAACATAAGATGTATATCATTCTCTTCATATTTGATAACATTTTTTTATATCACACAGTTTTAGCTCAAAACAAAATATTTAAATACCGATTTTTTTTACCTAAAATGTATGCAAATATTTTTTCTTATATAAATATAGAGAATATATGTTAAACAGTATATTATAATCTCTATTAGGAAATAATAATGAAATTATATTTCATATTATAAAATATAATTGGAAATAAATCATTATATTTATAACATGAGAAAAATATACGATATATGCATTCATCGATCTATAATACTCCAATTAAGGAGTTACGAAACGCCTACACTCATCGATGCAGACTTCACAATAAATCTTAATTTCATTTCTAATAATTGAGCACGTACAAACAGTTATTATCGATGCTCGCTGAAAAATTTTCGCTGCCATAAGCACAATAAATATAAACATATACAATATATTTATTTATATGATATATATTGAGGACACAACATTATTGGGTTGTCAATTCCGTACGTCCAACACCTCCGCAATCACGCACTAGCACAGGTATCACTTGTTATGAGATCGTGCGGCGGTACCAGGCAAAACAATCAAGCGAACATAAATAATAAAATAATGTGAGCGCCAGAAAAGACATTATAAATCTTAGGTGAACACGACCAGAAAACGTTGAGTACAATGAATACTATGCGTTCGAATCTCGGTCATTTTTTGCCCATAAAGAGATAAAAAAATACGAGTGAGTGCAAATATTAAATTGGTATTTTATTAAAATGTGCGTGGAAGGATAGAAACGCATTTTAAAAATGAATCTAACGCCCTCGCCCAGTTTGAATTATAGAGGCTCCGGATTATGGCGCCTTGGGTTTTCAGTGAATCAGATATATATATAGATGATATTTGACTGTATATAGTAATACAAATAGACCATTGATGTAGGTTGGTATTCGGAATATACTCGTAGAATACAATTTAGCCATAAAACATAGCTTCAGTATAAAATGATACATAGATATTAAAAAAACTGTTCCTAATCATATTTTAATTCAGATAACTTAGTGTACCAGCCTTTGGTCCCATTGCATAATCTGAGCCGATTCTGCACTTTTTAAATCATTCAATATTTATTTAAGAAAAAGGCGACTGAGAGAGTAAATGTCCAAAAGAGAAGGAAAACCCACGCTGAACTCAATTTATGTAGTAATTTCAGTACAGTCGCGATCAAAAATCTAATACACCAAATTATTTAATTTGTTCTTAGTTTTCATTTCAAAAATGTATGATATGTTCGTTTTCGCAATTCTAATTTTGATACAAATGTAAAGTTTTCTTTATACTCGTAAATACATATGTGTGGCATCTTCTAGTTTCATTTGATTGTTTGTTGAATTTCGTGCGATCTTATAATCATTTGCTATTGGAGATTTAATTAAATGTCAAATTGGAGGTGGTTGAGAAAAATGATGTAACATTATCGTCAGAGATTTCCAAATAAGTATAAATTCTATTAGTAACACAATATTTAAAATTTCAACTGTGCTTCCTTGTGGGCATAAATAAAATTTATTGAAGAAACAAAAAAAGATTTTAGCCGCATATATGGCAGACATTAAATAATCGGAATTAATATGTATTTTGTCTAATTAAATGCTAATGGTCAAAATATTCCCCATAGACTGGTTTATATAATTTTGTATTAATTGGATAACACATATGGTCATGATCTATATAATTTTGATTGTTAGTCCATGGGTATAAAAATTCGTCAATTTACAAATTAAAATAATAAAAACCCACATGTGCATTCAAATTAAGAAATAAGTATAATAATCATTATAAAACTGCATATCTTTGCAAACAGCTGCAAGCACTTAAAGAATTTATTTCATTCGACGCACAAAGCGTTTGTTGAACTTGCACTTGTTTTTTATCGAGTGCTTTAAAAATAGATAGAATAATAAAGTAACACTCACCATGCTCGGCATCAGGGATCACAAATGAACTGAGACTGGCGTCTGGCTGTGGGATATCATCCTCTTCATCATCGTCATGTACAACTTCCTGATCTTGGCCAAAGTGATTTGCGTGAAAAAGACCATTTTGTAGAAGCACCGATTCTGACTCAGGCTGAACGTACGCATCCTTATCGGCATGATATACAAGACTTTCCTCTTGTTCCTCCTCGGTGTCTACCTCATTTGAATCATGTACTGCAACCAAATCTTGGTGAGCAGGCTCAACATCGTCTAAATCGTGAGAAATATCATCAGTGATGTCATGATGCTCACTGTCCACATCAACCTCAATGTGTGGGATATTTTTTTCATCGACTTCGCTCTGATATTTTTCGTGTATTTCAATGTTTGGCTCAGAAATCTCGGATACTTCTTCGTCGTGCGCATCGACGGCTATCGGTGTATCGAAAGGATTAACTACTTGTTTTGACTCCGTGCTTTCGGACACATCTTCATCGAATTCAGCATGAACAGCTTGGTCATCATGTGCCTCAACAACGGGCAACAGGAACGGATTCACCACATGTTCTTGTTCAGTGACTTCGGACACTTCTTCATCGTGTTCATCGACAATTGGTGTCTGGAACGACTTTACGACTTGTTCATGCTCAGCATCAGAATCCTGATCAATCTCATGTGTAGGTTCACCGCTGCTAATGATCTCATTAGACAACGATACCAACTCAGCGGTGGCATCGGACAATGGATCAAGTTCTTTCTCGAATTCTTCACACTCGAAGCTAAATTCACGCTTCTCTGAGAAGTCTATGTCCTTCTTGATAGCACTTTCGACACCTTCGACAACAGTCTCTAGAAATTTATTATCGTCAATGTCACGCAGATTGTTACCGAAGGCTGCCAGATCGGCATCATCCGAGTCCTTGACGTGGACGTCAAATGGATTGTTTGCATCGGCGCCGGCGCTGAAGTCCATAATGTTAGCTCCGATTGGTTCTGGCTGCTGTGGTGACAAGGGTGACTGCAGTGCCTCATCGACGGCATCGACATCAGTCTCAGGACCGTCATCGTCTTCCTCATCCTCTTCGTCCTCGTCAAATTCAGACGCACGGCGCTTACCGTTCGACGATACGGAATGATTGTGAGCGGCTCCAGGACTGCCAAAAATAAACTCAACCGGTTTGGTGATGGATTCGTCAATAGAAGCCACAACATCTACGTTATCATGATCTGCGCCACCGTTTGGGGCAATTTGCTGCTCTGCATCGGGTGTGCTCACTGTTCCGTTTGTGTTTGATTGTTTGAAGCCAATGTCCAGACCGAGGTCGAGCAGGTTAGACTTCTGGAAGATGTCCTGCAGATCAGAACCAGACAGTGTAATGCTATACATATTAAAAAATGCACCGGCGTATGGGCTAAAACTTACCTGTTGGTAGGCGGCACCACCATTGCTGTTATCGTATGCGGTCTCCATGTCTTCCAGTGGTGATGGTATAACAGCCGATGGCCAGGACCTTGTCGAAATTTGATGTGGATCCTTGAGGAACACAACTATCACAGATATGTTGTCGGTAGAGCCCTGCACCTGGGATAGTTCAACGAGACGTTGAGTCACTTGGTCGATTTTATCTGCGGAAAAAAAACAAAACCCAATTAGAATGTAATGTAAAAAAATGTTTTCATATATAAGGACCATTTAATTAGAAAGTTTAATCCAGTTGTCGCCTCATACCGCGTGTTTCAAATAACCGTTACAAAATCGAGCGCGTGCCATCCTCCCATAAATCATATATTCAGCACAAACTGGACTTCTATATTAAAATAACCGTGCGGACACAGTGATCATGCTAAATAGTCATTAAATGCGTATATTTCATCTGTGCGCCTAACGCGAATTCCCCCAGGGACCGCATTAAACACGCATTAAAACGCGAGCAGCTTCTATATAGACGAAAGAACGTGTGCACGATCAACATCATTATTTCTGCATTCGAGCATATAAAACATATTGCTTTGTATTTGCACGCGCACACGCACGCCATTTCTATGTTCAGCATAAATACACAACATATTTTATTACCGATATTTATATCGAGTCCGAATCTCGGCGCATGTTTAGCCGGAATAATCTTTATGTGCGCCTATTTATATGAGCTATTGTTTTCTATAAGATCTTTTTTAACGAACTTCCGAGCATCAGCGTATTTATTGCGAACGGAGGAAATGCATAAATGTCTTAATGTAACTGTAAAGTTTGATGGATATGCGAAGATGTTTTATAATGATAAGTATAGAAAGCGAGCGAATACAATTATTGTATGTATATTATGCTGCGTCAATCACTATTAAAGCAATTAAAAGAGTATTATGTTTATTCATATATTTAATATGATAATTATTTATTAGAAAATTGATTTTACTATTATCAATATTATAAAGGAATATTTAGGCGATTTTAAATATTTATGTAGCGAATCACCTGTTTTTGATAAAAGTTTGACATAATTTTAGGTTCAAACTACGCACATCGCTCGCTCCTTATTTAAAAAATATTCTGATATAAATCTTTATCTTTTGATAAAGTAAAAATGAGATTACATCAATAATTTTAAAACTATTCCACTCAAGTTTAATGTAATTTCATCATAGAGAAAAGTTCAAACTCACAAAGTTACACACACACAATTTTATCAAGTAAAGTCAATTTAAACTATGGTAAATGTACCACATAATAGTGTAATTCGTTGTCATCGCGTCTGATGTGCTTCATTCGTTCGTCCCGGCAGAATCCACTCGAGAAAAATCCTATTACTGGTGTGCTTCAAAGGTTACGAGCATATAGTAGAGACAGACAGTTTTCGATCAATAAACAAACCGGTGCAACGTGTCCACGCCCACACACTCCATTTCCCACACCACATCGATACGCATGCTTATCATTTTCCATGCGCACCATGCATGTGATTTCTTTAAGAGTATTTCTATGTATATCTTTTTCATATATAGATGTTTTGTTCAAACCATATTTCTGGATTTGAATTTGGAGAAGCTTAGCAACTTTATGGGAATACAAAAATCTAGCTTTTATATGAGCGTAGAGCAAAACCATAGCCGGGTGGGTGAACGCGTTTGTTGGCTTATAGAAGGTCACCGGTTCGATGCCGGCCCGGCAGACCGAAGTGCTTTTCGAATGTAGCAATTTAAATCAGTAGGTTCTTCTTGTCAATAATAGCTTATTGTTTTGAAATAACGGAACATTAATGCCATCAATAAACATATACACACGCACCCTTTATAGAACAATATAAATAGCAAAGATCTCGGTACATAGAGATATCTCCTAACCAACGGGAATGCGTTGTGAGTGTTAGTGCACAGAAGCTCCAATGGGAGTAGCACAGCACAAAACAGTACATTAGCAAGACCTGACTAGTTATGTGAACCCGAAATGGTCAATGAAACCGGTGCAGCATCGCACACTAGCTTTATGCCCCACAAGGGATTACAGGAAAGAATGAGAAAGCAAAATATATTATTGAATTTTATTATACCTTCTGTATAAAAAGTACCGGGAATTGTTAAAAAAAACACAGATTTTTTTATTTATTCATCAAAATATATTT
>JANSTU010012756.1:0-29870 GCA_027564075.1 Bolitophila hybrida | reverse complement strand
TATTTTGTACGCTTTCAATTTAAGATCTCGACGTAAAATGCGCCAAGTCGTTCCATACGTCAGTCCGAGTTGCTGCGCCGGCGCCGAATCGACTCTCCACGGTCTTCGTGTACACTCTCACCTACGACCGCTATATTTTCTTCAGAGCGTGCTGGACGTGGTCTATTCGGTCGAATATAAATTTAAAATTTCAACTGATTTTCGTAAACATTGGTCACAAATGCATTCAAATGTCTTAAGTAAGGCCGCGGCAAGGCTAAATTGGACCATGTTACGATTTTTTCATGCATCTAAATAAAAATAATTATATTGCGACAAAGTGTAAGGATAATTGTTCTTTTCAGAAATGCAATGCAATTATTAAACGTGTTTTTTCAATTTATCTATAAGTCAATATTTTGTTTATACTTTATAGTTTATGATTTTGGTTTATGTTTTTAATATATTTAAGCTTTCGATTTTTTTTAATTATATGTTTTGTTTATTAAAAACCATATTAAAATTCCAGGATCGGCCATTCGATGCTATGAATGCAACAGTTACAATGACACACGATGCGCTCAAGATATTCCACCACAGGATCTGTCCGTCGAGTGCGGCGACCACCACAAGGGTGTCAAGTACTCGTTCTGTCGCAAGATCAAGCAAATCATCGAATTCTCTGTGAACCAACGTAAGCCTACAATATTTTATCCTATAAACAAAACATTTGAAATTAATTATATTATGTATTTTTTTGTAGTTCCCGCTGATACACGTATCATCCGCGGCTGTGGCTGGGACGACTCCACCTACAAGAACAAGTGTTATCAGCGTTCCGGTTTCGGTGGTCGTCAGGAAGTATGTGCTTGTGCAGATGACAACTGCAATGGGTCTCAGTCACTGAAGAGCTCAGCCATTGCCATTGGTGTGTCGCTGTTTATGTTCACCCTGTACTCTAAATTTATGTAAACTTTTGTATATATCATAAAGTATACATACACATAAAGATACATATTTAATACTCGGTCGATATAGAAATAAATCATTAGTTTGATCTGTTTAGCGCACATAACATTTTATTTATGTATAGATTAATTTGAATGTACTCAACTCATACATTTGTATTATATAACTCTCTCTAATCAGTTAAGTTCGTGTGTGTATGTGTACATGTTTCTGTGTTTATATATACTATATACAAAAACACGCACACACGCGCATTCAACTGAAATTAATATTGTGTGATGCAGTCCAAATTGTATAACGTACATTCCATTCAATTTGTTTACAAACAATTGCATATTGATTAGTCTTCTGCTGTGTAGCTATTCATTATTATTATCAAACGAGATCTTTAATTCAATAGAATTATAATATATTTAAATTGACATTACACAGAGAACAAAGCTGCGAAAAGCAGAGTTATTAGACACATTTTAGAATCCAGGGTCTCAGGAGACCCTTAGCTAATATAGATATTAATTTACATATCGTAGAGTTTAAAAATATATACCAAAATCTAAACCCATCCAATAACAACAACAAATAAAAACCAAAACAAATCTTCCACACACAAAACCAAACAAAATTGTATACGTTAACCAAAAAGTACCAATATAGCTAATTATATACAGGTGAAGGAAGATCAAATTCCATGTGTATATTTACTGCCATTCGAAAGTATATATACATAAATATATACATTTTTTAATGTTATACAATATATTATATACTGTAGGTATTATGTAATGAATACAAGCACATTTCCTTTGAGTATAAAATAATGTTGTTTTAAATGTCTTTTAGTAAAGTCGAAAATAATATTTGAATGTTAATTTATATGGAAAGTTTAGTCCAAAAGGTAGAAGAAGTACCTCTTCAATGATATACAGGGTGATTCAGGCATCGTTGATTACACAAAGTGGGATAAAGAACGCACAAAAAGTATCGTTCGAATACGTTCTATTAAGTCCGATACATTTCGCATGTAGAGGAACGGTCGTACCACGAAGCACGTTAATTTTCATTCCTCTGTGAATGTACATATATGCGTTCCGACTCGTTCATTCTTTTGCGGTCGTTCGGTTACGTTCCTCTAGTCTACCTACGAAAGTAAAAGTAAAGTACGTGCACAAGTCCGCTAATGTGCATATGGTCCGGCGTGGCAGAGTTCGTTCCCGAAACGTACTTAGCTTATAATAATGTTTGACGGGAAAGAACATTACATACTCATTACTTTTTGTTAAATAACTTATTGTTGGAATTTATTTGATCCACATTTTTGGTAGAAAAATTAAACACAATCAAAATAAAAAAAATCGAAAATTATTGGTTTTATATTTTGCGAATAACTGCCGATTGAGAACATAGTAAGCAAATCTGAAACGTTCGACTTTATCGCAACAGAGGACTCGCAATGAAACCGCGAACATATAAAACATGTATATGATCTAATGTACTACCGCGTAGCGTAGGTACTCAGCATCAGGCTTATAATGTTTTCTCTCAAGTAGAGGAGAGCATTTTTTTGCACTGCAGAGGTGTGGATTTTTGTCACTAAATGCCTTTACAACAACAATAAATACTCGAATTGTTTTAGTTTTAATCCCTTTTCATTGGTTATTGTAATTTGGTGACAAAAATGCACTCCTCGACAATGAATTCTTCTCACTAAATAATTTGGTGACGAAAATTCACTTGAGAAGAATTCAGTCCTTGTAAGTGAATTCACTTGACAAAAATGCAAACCACCCTTGAAAATGAATTCAAGTCACATCCTAGTGGATTGATCTTCATTTTGTAGGTAAGCACGTATGATTTAATTGGCTCATACATGTGGCATGTACTAATATTATTAATTTATTTAGTATTTTATATTCCTTAAACATACCTTTCCGAAATGCCATTAACGAAGTCTAGAAGTCTAACCGTTCCAAAGTTATTTACTTTAACTGGTGTACATCCTTCCTATGAGTCCGTAAAAATACCCAGTCGCACCCACATTAAACATTTTCTGTAACGAAAAATGTGCATGTCTGTACCTGGGTTTGAACTCACGACCCCAGGGATGAGAAACTGTGACCTTGACCACTGCTCCACCGCTACCAGAAGTCAGACACATCGTCTAAAAAGCTTATCAACCCTCCTGTTATAAGATTTGGTCTGACGCGTCTGACTGCTCAGGTCGATCAAAATATATTGAAATCCACAAAAACATTACTCATAGGTAAACAAAAACAAAAGTGGATTCCAGCTCCACCTCTACCACCATTAAATTGCAGCTATGCTTCAGCAGCAGGAAGGGCTCGACCACCCCACAACCAGCTTCATCAACTAACATCAACCAGCAGAAAGAGGATATGCCGTCTAGTGCCGAAATCATTGAGATCGTCACCAGAAGTGAGCTAATGCAAGACATAATTACTTTAATCCTTAAGTATGCCTTCAAATAGATAACTAAAGTGTATTTAGTGGAACGCCAACGAGCCTAACTGAACGAACTCTTTAAATGTACGTCGTCAGAACCAAAAACTGCAGGTTCACACAAATCATCACCGAAGCCAGAGACAAAACAATACTACGACGCAAAGTTAGTTACAAAACAGCTAATCACCTCAAAACGGCAATAGCAACAAACGCGAATGACACATAAAAACGCCGAATCACAATTTCTGAACTCTACCCTTTGAGCCCTATGCTGTGAATTGTAATTAGAGGTTGAAATTGATATTTTACCCATAAACATAAATTAATTTTATTTCGAGAAAGCACAAATGTCAGAATGACAAAATTCGATTCGACTCTGTCGGTTAGTCGGTTTTTTATTATATTACAGACCTCTATCAAGAATGTACGTTCGTATGTTCTTGAAATCGAATATATAAACAATAAGTTGCACATATTATTATATGTATTTTTAATACATATAATATTGAACAATAAGTTTAGGAATTATTATTATTACAACATTAAACAATGTTTAATGTATTACAACAATTAAATTCTAGAATGTAAGATTTAGAATTCGAACGAAAACTATTATTAAACATAATTTTATCATAACTTTTTTTCAAAAATTAATTTTCCTTAATTTGAACCAATTTGCTTTTGTTTTTTTTTTTTTAAATAAAGGATACTTTTAAAAATACTACAAATCGCTAAGTATGTATATCTTAAAAATTCTGCATTTCGGTAGCCTGTTCCTCTGGGCCTTCGGCGATATTCTTAAAATTATACTCGGCGAAAATGTCTTCATAGAGAATGGCGTCGAGTTGCTTCTCGAAAACGGTAATGGTGGCACATAGAAATGGGTCCGGCTTTGCCTGTTGGGCATTTTATCGGTTAGTATGATTGTAAAAATGGCACTGAATCTGTAGATACTTACTTGCAAAAATAATTTAGTATTGTAGATAATTTGGCGTAAGTCAAAAACTAATTCAGAGACACGTGTATATGCGCCAGACTGTGTTTTCATCATTATGGTGCGCATATCGGTAAAGTTGGAAACAACGGTAAGAAAGTCAGGAAACTTAAAATATAAATAGTGTTAATATTCAATAAACTGTTAGTCTGTATAAGTACTTACATAGTTTTTGGTAAACTCAGAAAAATAGATATAATTTGATTCGTCCAGATTGCATACTTTTGTAAGAAGATATTCGAGTTTCGGTCCGATTTTTGTATCTTGATCAGCGTCAATTTTGAGGAATGGCAATGAGCTAGTTCCCGTTGGTTGTGGCATATACTTTTCCTGTTGCTTGTCGCTCATTTCAAAATCATTTGTAGCCGTATTGCGTAGAGCTGACGAGGACGAAACGGTGAATATTGACTTTAAATCATTTGCCGGACGTTGGACGTAATCGTCTCCGTTGACTTGACGATTTAATTCACTTATTGGTCGACAATCCTGTTTCAATGGAGTACAGTATAAGCCAGTTTTAAAATAGGTAATAAGTTCAGTTTCTTCGTTGTCAGATTGCTCGAAACTTTTCTTGGATGTTGTCTTTAGTTCCTCTGCAGCTGCTGCTGCAGTTTTTGCATTTATTTCCGGTGAAAACATATCTAAAAAGTAATCGTATGTTTTCTTATCCGAATTTATAAGTTGTTCAAATGCACGAGTTTGGGTTTTGGGTAAAAAACTAGCCTCACTTTCAGCATTATTTTGGTGCTGTGGAACTCCACGAGACTTATTTGGTGACGCTGTAGGTTTTTGCTTAACATCCAGCTTCTGGAATTGAGCTCTTTGTGTCTGTACCATTTGATCCAAGTTCAGGTATGACTTGATAATGTTGTCCACAAAGTCCTTTGTGGCATCTTGCCATTTAAAGAAGCTTTCGTTAAACTCATCACTTAAGGCAGTTTTAACCTTAGCCAGACCTTCAGGTGTATTATAAACATATCCTTTGATTATTATCCAGGCATTGATAATACGAGTGAATACAAATATGAAATCTTTTACTGCCCATGCAATGCCTTGTGAATTTATGTTAGCTAAAACACTATCCGGACGTACGAGATCCTGCTTCATGCGAGCGCACAGGCTGTCGATTTTCTTGAAGCATGGTCGCGTGCGATGGGTATATGCCAACCCTTCGGCTAGTTCGCATCCACGCATCGCCATCTGGGTGAGCTGAACAAGATAATAACATTGTAATATTACATTTAATAACACTATTAATTGAAAACTACCTCTGAAAACTGTTCATTGTTTATGTTAAAGGACGATGATTTAATAATAGTCGGAGCATCGATAGTATCATAATCAGACATATTAGCTGCATCAGATCTACGAAAGAACATTTTAAATATATTTTTATACATTTTGTGTAAAACTATATACCTATATGTTCCGGTGCTGCTGTCCGTATTTGGCTTTAGTGAATAGTTCTTCTCTTCGAAGTTCCTTACCGTGGAATACGGATCTATAAATAGCCTTAAATGTAATCAAATGTATTTTTTTAAATATATGTTATTACTTACATGCCATTTGTTGAGGCGATTCACGGACATTAGCTGATGCCTGTGGCATGTTCGCATTGTTTGGTGTGTTTATGTTAATGGCACTGGCCTGATTGACACACTGAACTCCAATTTGTATGGTCATCGTGTTGGGTGTCTCATTCGAGCGCATTTCGTTTGTTTGAGTCATGTATCGCATTTGGCTTTGATTTTCAAAATTACTTTTTTAAATTATTGAAATAATAATGTATATTTGTGTACCTGTTTGCATATAAATGGTTATTTTGTGGAATCATCTGTGGATATGGTGGACGCGGAAACATCGCTGTAGAAACACCTGCACCAAGCGGAGATATCTGTGGTGACATACCTGGAAATCCATTTGGGAAATACGGTTGACCGTAACCAACAAAGTTGTTAACTCCTTTATAGATTTTGTAATAATTTACATGTAGATTTTAAACAAATATAATAAAATTTAACAAACCTCCAGTATTTCCAAGTGGCCACATATCTGGAGTTGGCATTTTTGGAATCATCGATTGATCACCTAATAATCCATTCTGACCTCGAGGCATTTTTGATCCTAATAATACGCGACCTATAATTTTAATCGATTAAGATTATTATTCACATACAAATAATTAAAAGCATATGATTATCGTAGAAATATTAAAAAATATATCAAAAATGACGGCAAATCGGACTACTATTATTATTATTCAGAAAACAAGTATTTATTAAATTAAATAACTTAATTCTATTTAAATATAACATAAAAACTACCTTTTGGGAATTCCATATTAAAATTGGAAATTTATGAATTTATTAGAAAGAAAGCGTGAACAATTTCTTAGCGATTAAGATATTTTAAACACCGAACACTAATAACGCACTTACACAGTCACTTTCAATTTGCAAATGGTTTTTTATGGCAAAAGCGAAAAAGTATAAAATTCATAAATAGCGAAACAAAAGAGAATCAATTTAATGACAGCTCACAACGTACAAACGGTCGACTTTGTTTGAATTCAAATTTTGAATAATTATTGCACATTTTTAACGGATATTTTACAATTTAACGGATTTACCGTTTTGAGTTTATTTTATCTTTTCTAAATTTGGCTTATATTAGAAAGAAAAGAAATATGCAAATGCGTTTTAGGCAATTACATGTATTTGACTTTATTTATTGTTTTTATTATAAACTCAGCAATTAATTTGTTAAAAACTTTATTTTCAAATACAAAATCAGTATATTTTATTAATAATGAATATACATTTTCAAGTTATCATTTTAGCTAGCGTGGTCGTCCGCGTCCTCGCGAATAGCCACGTCCTCTGCCGCGCATCACTTTTCCATTTGCCGGTGGACTTTTCGGGCGTAATGCCTCAATGCGTTCGGTACAACCCGTTGTCGTGTTCTCAGCAAATGATCCGGCGTACAGTTCACTGTTAAAATTCGAGTTTGTTAACTCCGGACCAACGGTAAGCCAACCCGGTCGAATACTAGTGTCTCGTCCAAAAACATGCAAACGCCTGCGACCCAGACAGAAATGTTCAATTATGTGAAACAATTCAATTGGCTTTTCGAAACTACCAAACTGTTCTTCTTCAGAGATTATCAGATCGATGTCCACATTGGCATGAATGAAATCGCCGTCTGTCGAACGACGTACCGTACCCTTGATGCCCATCAAACAGTGCTCTTTAGTACGTTGAAAAACAGCTTTTGGTTCGAGAATCTTAGAGTGTCCTGGATTCTCAATATTTGTACGTATCCAGCAGATATCTTCACACCGACGAAAACCCCACTTTCGCAGACAATTACGTCCCATATCAAGGCCTTCGGAACTACCGCACCATAGGAACACAAAACTTCGTTGTGCTGCTACTTCGCCAATGTCGAGGGATAGAATTTCGTCCCACGACCAAAACGTTCGTGGTGACACACCGGATACAGCGACACCAGCACCACCGCGAGCGTACTCCTCTAGCGGTGGCTCAATGAGAATCACATCGAACTTTGTACCCAACGTTTTTAGGTCAAGCGTCTTTAGGTCCGACTGCAAGTACATTGGTGGTGTTGCTGTGTCCGAGATGAGTTCATCCTTTAGACGAATCAGTTCACGAAGTTTGGGATATTCTTCGAAGCGATCGGCAAGACCAACGTCACGGATAAAATTCTGTGGACGCTGACCGGTGTCTACAAAGTGCTGACAGTAGTCGTTATGTGGATTTGATGATTGTGTACCCTAAATAAATAAACATATTAGAATTTGATCTACATTATTTTTTTGTTATAAAAATTACCTTTAAAAATGTTGAAGAATCACGATAGAATTCGTTTTCGTTCTGAAATTTCTTGGAGCTTGTTGGTTTCTCATCGTCCTCATCACGAGATACTTTCGATGATGGTGAATCCTCAGCTGTACCCAAAACATGCTTCAAATCTTCCACTTTAGATACGCCTAGCTAAAATGATGATTCAAAATACATGAAGTAAACAAATACATATAATGCAATTGTATAAATAATAATACCGTTTGTGCCAGTAAAATTTTGCGTTTTTGCGAGCGCTCACGAAGGTTCTTTAGCATGTCGCCCATGCCTGGTTGTCGGTAGAGATCTTGAGAGTATTATCAAGAATGTTTTATTGTTACTTTCGTAATTCGTTGATATTATAAGCAAAATCAAACAAATTTGCCGACAAGTCAGTTGTCACTGCTGTCAGCCTGTCAGCCTGACTGTGATGGGAAATTTGTATTTTTATGCGAAGCTGTAAGTCCCAGACGGAAAAAATTCTGATATATTGTCGATTTAAGCAGTCGTTTTTAGAGTGCGGAATGCAACACATGCAATCCAAAAATTATAAAAACCACATAAAACCAATACCATATATATTTAAATCCTCATAAAATTATAATTGACTTACCCAAAATTGTAAAACCGCGTCCAAGGTCCATGAAAAGTCCAACCCCTCAGAGCAATTTTTTGAAGAGCACCTCTCGACTTCGCCACTAGAAAAACTAGGAAACGGGACTTAGCGTCATGGTAGAATTTTGAACTATTTACAATGTAATTATACTTCAATGAATTTGTGTTTGTGTACATTTGTTGTTCGAATATAAATCGTGACCCTTTGACTAATGACGATATGAGTCGTTACAACAAAACTAAGCCTATAAGCGGAAATAAATGCTCGCAAAAATCATGGTACCGACTAACAGACTTCTTAATTAAACTATAAAAACAATAAATCAGTACAAATAAATAGAGTTGGTTTTATTATTTCATATATTTCTTAATATGCTGTCGGGGAAAAAAATCTCTATTAGTCGTTTGGTAGCTGTGGATTAGTGGTCTAGGTTATTGTCTCGCAAGTTCAAATCCAGGTACAGAAAATGTTGTGACTGGGTATTTTCGCGGACTCGCCGTGATTCATAGAAAAGTTGTTAATATTGCCGAGAGGTGCCTGCCTAATACTTCGATCGTAATTGCGAGTCAGTTACTTCTGTTAAAACCATATAGCTGCATATAGCTTGAGGACTAGACGAAATATGGTTGTTTGCCATTTTTTCTTCTTTAAGTCGTTTACAATTTATTTACTCAGTATTATTTACATTTTTTAATATTTTTTTGTGTTACTATTATAAAATTTGGATGTTGTTTAAGCTATTATTGTAGTTTTGGTATAGAATATGTGGTTATATTTTTGTATTCACTTACTTCCATAACAATAAAAGATAGTTCCGTTACAATATACTCTTGAAATGATCATCAAATACTCTGTGGCCACAGTAATTAACCCCTAAAAAGGTGATTTTGTGTGTTTTTGCTAACAATAACAAATCAACAATATAACCTTATTATTATATATTTGAAAATGAATGACTCCAGTAGCGGAAGCCGCTAAAAACGAAAATTGAAAAGCAGCTAGACCATCGAGGTCGACTCGTGATTTACACATGTAATGCAATATCTTGCTTATTCTAATTCAAATGTGACTTTTGCATACGTTTTACATTTCAATACTAAATTACTAAATCTATAAAAATAACGCGTCACGTGAGATTTGCATTTGCATTTGCATTTATCATTTATTTTGACAGAATTACCATGAATGATATGTCAAAGGTTGTGAGCCAAACCATTTAAATTTTGTTGCGATTATTTTTTAATTCTACTCTTATTTTTTTTTGTTAAATCGTATAAATTGCCCAGCTGACAAAAACAGGAATAATTCAACGCTACCGGTGGTGGTGTCTGGAACTAATTCTATGTCAGATTCAATTTTCAAACATTGCGGCGCTTTTTCTCATATCTCCGGCGGTACGTCAATAACAAAAATATAATAATAAAAATCAAAGTTTATTAACCGCATAGCGCATGTCGCATTAAAACAACAACATAACATAGTAAAAACTATGCAACTCCTATTTTGTCCTTGTATTATTGGTTTATAATACTAGCTTTACAATTATCATTCAACTTAGGAAATACAACACTGCATCATGTAAGTATGGCCATATGTTTTACTTGCTGACAGAAGCCCGCATCCAGCATAATCACTTTATTTAACAAGTGCATCATTATTAAAGTGCATGATTCATATGTTGTTGGCGTTTTATATTATATTATATAAATCTAGAAAGTATATAAGCGAATATTATATAAATGTAAAACCAAGTAGATCCCCTTGTTGGAATAAGTTCTTTCCCGAAATTAGATATATTCATTTTAAGTTTGTTATAGTTTTATAACTCATTCGCTTCACGTTCGGTATCAAAAACGTTTCAATCAGATATTCCAGTTACCAGTCAACGAAAACTATTACGTTATCAGTCAATAGTTAAATACATATCTTATAATACAGCCTAGCAAGTGTGTTTCTAATACCTTATAATCCATAGAAAATGAATATCACTGCATCGCCCCCACCACCACCGTTGTGGCATTGGAACTGGACGACAATGTGCCCGACTGGACTCACACCCTGGCAATCCAACTCAACCGAACTGGCTCCGTGCTTCCAGCAAATATTTCTTCAGCTACCTGTATTAATATTATTCGTTATATTTTCTGCGTATCACTGTGGTCGACAAATCCGACCGGTATCCAGAGACAGAAAACAGCGACGCAGTTTAATGCTTCGCATGTTTGCCGTTTTTTCATTGACAATTTATCCACTGTTCAAGCTATACTACATTACAACAGGTCACATTGATATCTGGCCGGTGGATTTGTTGCTTGGCTTTACCGAAATACTAACGTATAATGTGCATCTTTGTATGTATTAATTAATTTATTTGATGTATTTTGCTTGTTTCAACCACAACTGATAATTATTTTTAGTTTTCTTATTTTCACTAAGACATCGAGGAGAATTGAGTGCACGTGGTCCACTTAGTATTTGTGTGATATGGGTAACATTGTTCTTGGTATCAGCGATATGGGTTAAGACCAGCTTTACATACTACCTGTGGCCATATTCTGCTGTGACATTCATAATGCACTGTCTGTATGCAATATCACTTATTCCCAGTGGTCGTTCACGGTTCATTACCGCCAGTACTCGTGAGGATAATGTAAATTACATTTAGAAAATTTACAACTATTGCTATTATTAATTATCATTTAATTTTAGGAACGACAAACGTTACTAGGTAATGCGTACGTAAGGTTCCAGGATGACATCGATGAAATGGCCCTTGGTCATGCACAGGATGAGGCACGACTAGTATCGAAATTTTTATTCTACTGGGTGAATCCATTGATTAATAAAGGTGTGTCGGGATGTCTTAAGCGAATTGATGACCTTTTTGATTTGCCCGAGTCTTTGGCTATTTCCAAAGTGACGGAACGCCTGGCAAATGCGATTGATTGTACGCAATCGCTGTTCAAGGCATTGCACAAGTCATTCGGACGGGAGTTCTATGCAATTGGCATTCTCAGACTTATGTCTGACCTAGCTGGATTCGCAGGACCACTGTTACTTGGTGGATTGTTACGTGAAACCACTCCAAGCAATGCAACAGAGACTAACGTTCGACCGTACTTATTTGCACTTGCTCTGTTTGGAACTACGCTTATTTGTAATAATATTATTTTGTAACAATATGTCGTATTTTTATTTATGTATTTAATTGTAGCTGCATTTTGTGGAACACACTTTAATTGGCGCATGTCACTAGTAGGCATGAAAATGCGAAGTGCGCTCGTTTCGGCGATTTATAGTAAATCCATGGAGGCTCGAAGTCTGCAGGATGCCACACCGGACGTACTGAACTTGATGTCGACCGACACGGATCGAATTGTTAACTCTTGCATTAGCTTTCACTCGTTCTGGAGCATTCCATTTCAGGTATGTCACTGATTAGCGATTTTTAAAATATTATAATTCCTTTTTGTAGCTTTTTACAACTTTATACTTGCTGTACACACAAATAGGTGCAGCCTTCATTGCTGGCGTAATATTTGCTGTTGCATTGATACCCATCAATCGATGGATAGCTGTGAAGATCGGTATATACTCTACCGAATTGATGAGAGCAAAAGATGCTCGAGTTTCTACAAGTTCAGAGGCACTGGCTGGTGCTAAGAACATAAAATTACTTGCCTGGGAGGATGTATTTATTGATAAAATTCAAGGTACATAGAAAATAAACGTCTAATGCCTTTTTCATCATTTTATTGATATTTTTAGGACACAGAAAAAATGAAATGGTTTTTCTTGCGAAACGAAAGTATTTGGATGCATTGTGTGTGTATTTCTGGGCTACAACTCCAGTAATGATGTGCCTATTAACATTTGGTGTATCAGTCTTGCTGGGTAATCCACTAACGGCAGCGTCAACGTTTGCAAGCGTTGCTCTACTGAATATGCTTATTGGACCACTGAATACATTTCCATGGGTACTGAATGGTTTGGTTGAGGCTTGGATTTCTTTGAAACGAGTACAAAAGTTGATTGACGTAAGTGATACTACCTTTTACATGAATGCCTCTAATATTAAATATGTTTATATTCTACAGTTGCCGAATCTGGATCTCAGTTCGTATTACTCGACTATTGCCCAGGAACCTCCGATGTACGGACGTTCCGAGAATCCGTTGGTTATAAGTATCAAGAATGCAACGTTCGAGAATACGCGTCGTCGTAACGCTGACGATCTACAGAACGAGAGTATTACTGATTTTCGACTAAAATCAGTGTGCATCGATATAAAAAAGGTAGGATTTTTTTTGAAAAAGTATACATCCGACTAATATAGTATTAAAAGGGAGACCTGATTTGTCTAGAAGGTACTGTTGGTGGTGGCAAGACGTCTTTATTGTCCGCCATTCTGGCCGGTCTGATGCGTACACAAGGCGAGGTTTGTCTGAATTACACCTCTCAAGGTAAAACGAATATATTAAATTAGTATAAAATAATTAATAATAATAATAATATTTTTAAGGATTTGGTTATGTGGCACAACAGTCTTGGTTGCAACGTGGTACAATTCGTGGAAATATTGTGTGGGGAGCTGTTTTCGATGAGATCAGGTACAAGAAGGTTATTTGGGCGTGTGCACTGAATGAGGATCTTGTGGCCCTCGGTGGCGATCAATGTGGCGTAGGTGAGGGTGGTAGAACACTTTCAGGAGGTCAACGGGCTCGTGTGGCTTTGGCACGTGCTGTCTATCAGAACAAAGATAGTAATTATCGAATATTTGTAGAATGATACATTTTCTAACCTATACTATCTCGTAGTATACATTCTGGACGATATATTGTCAGCTCTGGACACCCACGTTACCACGCACATAGTTAAGCATTGTATTCTAGGATTATTGAAGAATAAGACACGTATTGTGGTAACAGAAAACAAATGTCTGTACTTTCATGCCGATCAGATTTTGCACGTTGAGAATGGTACGGTTACGCAGAGTGAGTATGGAAGTCGTGGAAGTTTTGATAGTGACTATGAGCTAGAAATTGTTGAGGAGGCATTTAAGAAAAGCGGTTCTGTGGAACTGGGCGGTGATGGAGATACGAAAAGTGTAGACAGTGTTATGATGGAGGTGGGTTTATTTATAATTTCCAATAGTAGGCAGATATAATGAAAATAATAATTATTAGGAATCAAAAGAATATGGACACTTGGAACCAAAGGTGCTGGCGTCTTACTGGAAGTCCATGGGGGGTTTAGTTGGATTTATGGTTTTACTTTCTGTTGTTCTAATGCAAGCAACGCGCAATTTATCTGATGCCTGGTTGGCGCATTGGGTATCTGAGAATACAAACAACGTTTCCAACATTGATAATATTTCAAATCAAACGACGCCAAACACATATTATCTGGAAGTGTACGCATCAATAGCCATAGTAAATTCTTTGATAACATTGGTTCGAGCGTTCCTGTTTGCCTATGCCGGTATCAAAGCGGCCAAATTTATACACAATAAACTTCTAAACCGGGTCTTCTCTGTAAGTATTTCAAGTGGCCCGTTATTATCTCTAACTTTATATGTATTTTAACATTTACAGGCGAAATTCAGTTTCTTCGATGTAACACCACTCGGACGCATTTTAAATCGTTTTTCATCTGATACGTACACCGTCGATGACTCGCTTCCATTCATTTTGAATATATTCCTAGCTCAATTAGCCGGATTAATTGGTGCCCTGTGCATAAGTCTGTACGCAATGCCATGGCTTGCATTGCTAGTGGTTCCGCTGTGTCCGATTTATCTGAATCTACAGCATAAGTACCGTTATTCCTCCAGAGATATCAAACGACTATCTAGTAATGCTCTATCACCGCTTTATGCTCATTTCACAGAAACTCTTCAAGGTAATCGACTTAATATAACTCAAGTATATTTTTGTTTTAATAATTTTATTACAAGGCTTGTCAACGATCCGAGCTATGCAAGCGACTCGAAGATTCAAGCGAGACTTTCTCGTTAAACTAGAGGAAAGCATGCGTGCTCAACTTACATCGTCGGCAGCCCAACAATGGCTTGCGCTGAGATTGCAGTTTTTAGGTGCACTTTTGGTGGGCGGTGCAGGTCTAGTGGCAGCGATAACCTCGGAACATGCACTCAGTCCAGGAATGGTTGGTCTGGCCATTTCGTATGCGCTCTCTATCACTGGTCTGCTTGGAGGTGTTCTAAGTGCATTAGCCGAAACTGAGCAGGTTTGTATGTTAAGCTTGCAAAAAGCAATTATATACAATATTTTTATTTTAGGAATTAATAGCTATAGAACGAGTAGACAAGTACTGCGAACTAGAGCCCGAGGTCAATGCTAGCGGCAGTATGAATCCTCCATTTGGATGGCCCTGTCAGGGTGTTGTGGCTTTCAAGAATTGTGAAATAAGATACCGGTAGAATTCTATATTTACAACGTCCTTAGAGATTACTAATAATTTCCGATTTACGGGCTTAGTCAAAATCTTGCTCCATCTCTGTCGGATGTATCAATGGAAACGGCTTCTTGTGAACGTATTGGTATCGTAGGACGAACAGGAGCAGGGAAAAGCTCAATGTTATCCGCTTTGGTACGTGTTGCCCCCTTGAGTCGCGGAATCATTACCATTGATTGTGTTGACATAGCCACGTTACCGCTGAATGTTTTGCGTAGTCGAGTCGCACTTGTGCCACAGGAACCATTCTTATTTACGGGTACAGTTCGTGAGAATATGGATCCACGTGGATTACACTTGGATTCAAAGATTTGGAGTGCCCTGAACAGTTGCTTGGCAACACCATTAGTACAATCTCTAGGCGGTTTAAATGCACTTCTCGATAGTGGTGGCTGCAATTTATCTGCAGGTCAGAAACAGTTGCTTTGCTTAGCTCGTGCGTTGCTTAAGAATTCTAAGGTAATCATGTTTTTTATATTGTAAACATTATCTAATAAATTACACATTTATAGATTGTGTGCATCGATGAGGGTACGGCAAATCTTGACTCAGAATCAGAGGTTGCCATTCAGCTGGTTCTGAGGAATGCCTTCAAGAGTAGTACAGTACTGTTAATTGCTCATCGGCTGAACAGTCTTCAGCAGACTGATCGAATAATTGTCATGGAAGACGGACGCATTGTGGAGGCAGGTTCACCGCAAAAATTGGCAGAAGACAGCACGTCCACATTTTATGGAATGTTACAAAATCAGCGAGTAAATGTATTTACGAATACGGAAAAAGATGCGTTGCTTTAGCTATTGACTGTGCTTCTTTTAATTTTCCTAATTTTATGCTAATATTTTTACATTTTTTATTACAATTGATTTAATGTATTATTTTACAACAGAATTTAGAATTTTCTAATTATACACTTTATTCATTCGCATACGAAATTTACACATGAAATGATTGTACCTAAAATATAGATAAATATCTTAAATGAAAATGCATTATATGATTATTATGGTATCGGCATGTGTGCACGAAATCGAGATATTTAAATAGTTAAACATAAATACAGATTTTCGAAATAGTTTTGTTGTACCATTATTCGGCAATATCACACAATTTATGAAGTGGAATGTTTGACACGTCTCAGCGAAATGTAGCAGCGTTTGCTTGTAATATCATGATACCCAACAGGACCCATTTCACAGTCAGCGCAAATAAGATATTTGGTGGTCTGAACAGTGTGTGAGAATCCGATGTTCTCAAACGTAAACATATCGTCCACAAGCCAGTAGTGGGTGTACGTTTCGGTCTCCAGTTCCGGGTTGGTCTGCTTGTTTCTTTGATGCATCAATGGTAGTTTGAACTAAAATTACATTCAATTGTAATATACATACAAATAAAGTTATCTATTATTAAGAAGATGCCCATTGTTGCAGCACCCATAAATAATGCAGTTAAAGTGTACGTAGCTTTTATTTATGTATAAATAACCTTGAAAACCCATCCAGCAATTGAGTGCATAAATCCATATTTATTGATTTTCTTTGGATACATTAAATTAGGTTCAAGGTTTTTCTTTATAGCATTGCAATTCAGGCGTTGGGCGAAATAAATTCTAGACAATTGTTACTCACCTCATTTTCGACATAATTTGCCATATTCGGTTTCAACATTATTGAACTGCAGAACTGGCAACAGACGACGTTCTTATTCGTGTTGTCCTTATTGATTTCCGAAATAATTTGGCTTTCTTCCGTCATAATTGGATTATGTTTTGCAGTGTGTCCGGGAAATTCTATGTACGCAATACAAATTCTGATTAAAATATTGTTAAACACACGGATCTTTGTGTTTTAAGTGAAATGATGTAAATTAATATTGTTTAATACTTTATACTAGAGAAATACAGATATGGTGGTCTTAAATCACAACACGAAAGTGGATTGAAGAATGAATTCGCAAGACGCTATCGCTATGCGTTATCTAAATTCCAACTAAAATTATATTCTAAACATATTTTAAGCTGTTCGTTTGACGTTGACGTTTCGAATATAATTATAAAGAACTCAACTTGATATCGATGATAGTTTTAGTTGCAGTACCAGTATTAAGATGGCGTAATAAACAATAAAATATCCATAAAGAAGTATCGTCTAATGGGTTACAATTCGTGAATTTAAGTGTTATTGTTGTTGTGGGAGTTATGTCACCCTTATATTTATTATTTTTCACATATTTACCGACGACGTAGCCGTGTGAAATAACTCGTTGTCTGGCGAATACGTGGTCCCCGATTCGATTCCTGCAGAAATTGTTTTTCGAATGTAGCACTTTAAAACAGTAGAAATAAAAATACAAAAGAAAAAAATAGATTTGTTTAAAATTATTTTTAATATGAATTTTGTTTAAAAAAACTTGAAAGGTTCTTTAATTTAACCGTTTTCTGCCGTATATTATGTTTATAGAACCGTAATTATAAAGTTAGCAAAGTACCTTTAGAGCGTAATGTAAAGTGCGTATGGGCTACTAAGGCAGTGAGTCCTTTTAAAAAGTTTTTTTTATTATTTTACAAAGTGACTATTTTTTTATCGAAAACGGTATCAGGTGTAGATGGGCCACATCTACTTTCAAAACATGCAATTAAAATTTCAATTAGACAAATTTCAAAATTTACAATCAATATTTTTACATTTTTTATTACAATTGATTTAATGTATTATTTTAAGGGGTCATAAACCCAATTCGGAGTGCTAAAAATTAGTCAAAATAGATGGTTATGGGTTTTCCCTCGTTTGTTTCATACATTATTTCAACATAATTTTTATCGTCGGTATCAACAATGAATTATTTGCAGATAAGATTGAAAATACAGCTGTATATGTAACATAAAAATGATTAAAACACGAATTAATATTATTATGGTATAAATATAATAATAAATTTATATTTGCAAAATATCGAATAGAAACCATATGGAGTAATTGCTTGCACATATATTTAATTAATACATAAAATAATATTTATACGATTAAAAACCATGTATGTATTAAATAAATATATTTGTATGCAATTACTTGATATAGATGATTGTATAATTGCAGTTTTCCCTCGCACTTACCAGCTGACAATTCGTATAGTAACTAAGTAGCGCAATGAAGAAGCCATCAAATCGCTTAATTTTTTTCCGGTAAGAAAATTAGAATGCATCAAGGATGTTTTACAAGCTAAGCACGCCAATCCAACTCCAGCCAAACCATAAATGTTAGTATAAATTGAGCTATGTGTGATAACGCGGCAAATTTGGATTTGAGGGCTAAAATTCGAGTGACGCTAAATCTACTATTTATTTAAAAAAAATATAAACTATAAACTATTTGAATACTTTAAAAAATCTATTCAACAAAATACAACACATTGTCGGCCAAAGGCTAAAAAACTTATCACGGGTTTTTAAAGTTTCTATAATTTTTTTATATTATGTAATATTAAAAAAAATATATAAAATCAAATAAATGTTTTGACGTTATAAATGTTATAAAAATGGTCAAAAGAAGGCTGATCAATTTTTATTACTACGTTTTTGGGGCTAAAACACCTGACACTCTTTTAAAGGACGTTTTTAAGAAACATGTTTTTCCTTTACAAACACTTTTTTGAAATTGGGTTATTAAATCTATATTTAATAATTCAGGGATTTTGGTCATAGTGTATTATTCCAAGGCCCTAGGTTGCCATTCCAAACGATTTTTTTAGTCCGGAAATATTAAAAATATGTTGGTCATAGGGTACCATTCCAGGGCCCTAGGTTGCCATTCAAAATTATTATTTTATTAGTGTTACAGTGTTCTGTAAACCCTTTTGGGGAAGTAAAATGTAATGATGCACTTATTTTTAATTTTTTTTTTTATTTTAATTTTACTTTTTTTATTATGACTTCAAATAAAACAGTTTCATACAAAGTGTGATTTTCAATCCGCGCCCCATAAAGTGCAATTTTGCCTATATACACTCAACTGCATAGCCATAGCCGCATATTTACATACTGAAAACGTAAACAATAACATCAAACGCAAAAATAGATTTCCCCAAGAAATTTTCCATATAACCATATGATTGCTTGAAATTTAGCGAATAACTCACGCAATATAAACAGAGCGGAAAACCTTCATTCGTGTAAAATAAAATCGATTTTGCTCAAAGCTTTTCTCTCGTTTACTATTTATACGTCAGTCGCAACATGGAAATGTGAAAATAGACAAGCTCTATAAATGGTTCATGGTTCTATATATAATAAGTAAAATTTGGAATTAGTGTTCCAGCATTTTCACAATAATTGCGTATAATATTATCTGGGTCGTTGCAGAGTTTATTTTATTTTTAAAAATGGTTAATACGGTTCGATTTTTCATCTCTTCTATGTTTGTCATCTGTATCTATGCGGTCGATGCAGAGCAATTGTATGTTTCGGAATTGTTTTCCATGAAAATCGAACCAAAAATGTTCAACTGGACGACAGGGCAAACTTCGCAGATTCAGTATCGACCATCGCTGAAGGGATGTCCCGACCTACCGTCCTGGATGCGGTACATGTACAGTGTTGAATATTATACGGGTTACCTTTACGGAACACCTCCGGCAGATGCGGCCGGTCGAGAAGTATAAACTTTTTAAATTTTTGTATACAAATATTCGATACTTATTTAAGTCTTGTTATTTATATATAGATCAAAATTGAAATAGTAGGATTAAATAAAGTCACGTACGAAACAAAGCGAATTGTTTTGTCATTGAATGTTTCCAGTAAGAATATTTCGGCTACAAATTCGGTGCACATGAAAATCGATAATCTCAACTGGGTGCATTTTATGGATCCTGGTCGAGTGGAAAACCTTAAAAATATATTCAGGTATATCTTAATAAATATAATTATGAAAAATCTATACATATATCATATATACAATTTACTAGAAACGAGCTATGGCAAGAGAGCAAAAAAGATATCTACATAATGTTTATGGAGTCCGCCATTAGAATGGGTGGCAGAAATCCACTCAGGCCGCAACAGAAAGAAGGGTGTGTTGCGATTACATATTTACGGATGGTTTATAACAGACTCTTTTCAATTTAGTGTAATTGTACATCTGGGCAGCACAGCACCGTTCTCGACTCGCCTCACAGACTTGCAGGAAGAAGTGAAGCCTCTGTACAAAATTGCGTCTTGCAGTTACAAACGTACATCGGTTCAGACCACTTTTGAGAATGCAGGATTCAAAATGGATTGGTGTGCATTCCATATTGTTGGCACAGAAGAGCCACCAAAACCGCATGGTTCTGAGAAAAGTGCGTCTTTGTTGCAGGATCGATGGGAGCCAGTGGCTCGGGCAGATGTACCAAAGCGGAACTACATCGATGAATTTGCCTTTGCCATTGCCATTCCGGTTATGATCCTTACCATTATGGTGGCGGCCTTATCGGCGGTTCTCTGTTTGTATCACGATAAAATGTAGGTATATTTGTTTACTATAGAGAGTACAGTATTATTTATCGTTTTATTATTTATTTTGTATTTTTATTTAGAAAAGATGAGTTTTCAGAAATTTATTTTGATAATATTTTTCATATATGCACAGATTCAAGGTAATTTTTTTTTTGTTTTTATGTGTTTTCATTTAGGGTAGATATTATTAATAATAAAATCAAAATTTTGAAAATTATTAATTCATAGCGATAAAATTGTATATATAATTTAAAAACGTATTATTATATTTCCTTATTTACCAGAATTGAAAACCCGATTAAGCCTCAAATGTCTCAAAGCTTAACAACCTATCAGGAAAAGGCAACAACGCAAACTACATTTCTGGCCAGTCTGAAAGATTCCAATCACGTTGCTATTGATGATTTACAGAGCCTAAGATCCCAGAGGTACTTTTAAACATAACATATAACTCAAGACTTGATGATAATTAACATATATAATTTACTATAGTCCTGGAACCAGCACATATCGGGCAGACGGAAGTCCACGTGGAAATAGTACTTTGCGACCTCGTCCACCACCGTACAAACCACCAAGCGGCAGTAAGAATGGAGTCGGCATTGGAATATGACAACCATCGCCGAGGGTGTTACTTTGTTAAAAAAAATAAAACAACAATTAACACATTTTTTTAATATCTAAAATACATATTCATAAAAAATATCTTGAACACATAAAAATACACCTTTTTGTATTCAAAATAGTTGAAATATCAAAAATACTCGTTTTGTTATATAGAAAATGCGATAGATCTTTTAGAATGTAGGTAAAATACGATAATACATACAAATATAATCCATATAGTCGACATATACAATTATTAAAACAAAAAAATAAAATAAAATATAAAATATAATAAAAGTGTTTTAGTATATAAAGCCACGAGAAACGTGCATATAGAATTACGAATGAAAAATTAACCCGAAACATCGCAACAATTAAAAAAATGCAAATTCTTCAAAACGATTAAATTAAAGGCGCGAAGAGACATTATTGTTGAAAAGGGCCAGATAAGTTGTACCGTACCGCGTAATGTCTTGGATCGTTATAGTCGCCGACCGGTGTCACGACAATTCCCCGGAAATACAATTCTTCGAAATCACAATACCCCGAAAACGACGATTTCCTGCAAAGCGACAATTCTCTGAAAACGACAGTTCCTCGATAAATTCTCAAAAAAGAAAAAAAAACAATTGTCGCCGAGAAATATTTTACCAAAAAAATAAATATTTCCCTAAGCGTTATTCAAAAGGTGGCGGCCATAGGTACTATTTCTTGACCCTCTCTACCCGCCGTTCCGAAGGGTTATTTTCCCTAAGCGTGATTTAAAAGGTGTTTGCGAACTTTAAACTGTCACCAGGCCTAAAGTATAAGCCCCTTCAAAGGTTGATAGGGGTTGATAAATTGGGTTTGCGGGGAATTGTCATAGTACCTCGACGAATTGGGTCGTTATATTCGACGACCCTATTGAGTTAAATACGAAAATAATGTTTGTACACAACAAACATTAAATTACAACCAACCAACCAACCTCAAGTGAGAACCACTAAAAGAAATCTCAACGTCGATGGTCGATTTTGGGAGGCCAAATTACAGAACCAAACCAATTTGTTAATAAATAAACAAATACACTAAAAATAGCAAAACCCTTGTTATAATATTATAACCCTTTTAAAAGATGTTCGGGTAAAAGTAGAAAATACTGTATATGGCAGATTAGTTGGAGTCATACATAACCATCTGGGCAGAAATGACTGGAGTTATAGAAGGGATTCCACCTCTAGACCTAATTATTTAAGAGAGCAGAAATACAATGGAATGGTCGGTAAAGTGGCCAGATAAAGCCTTGAAATAATTTGGCAGGCAAGATGGACAAAAAATATATTTAGAAGTTGGACAAAATAATATCAAGAATTGAATATACAATTTTTAATTGCACAAAACATACAACACATTAACAAGATTATTCAGCATAGATAATTTATCGAGAACCCTTATTGCAAAAGAAGAAATACGGATCGTAGTATAAATTACAATAAGATATAATATATAGAAAATAAGTGAAAGGACTCAAGTATAGCAGATTAGACAAGCAATGACACTGACGTGTTGCGTTAGCAACTTCGAGTGTTAACTGAGATTGTGAAGTGACAAGTGAAGAGATTAGGTGGGTTTTAGTCAGTAAGAATCTGACTTCTGACACTACACACAGTGCAGGTGTCTTATGAAAGATTTCCCACCTACATACTATCTGAACGTGGAATCTGGTATCGAACAGTTGTCTAAAACTGGTAGAAGCTATTAACGAAGCCTGATGTTGCAAATAGAGTCCAGTATGGAAAGTGTGATTTTAGTTACGCCAGTCCAAAATAGGTCGAATATAAATGTGAGAACATTATTTTATGGGCGTAAGAAAAATCAAGTTTCTATTAGATCGATCATACAAACTTCGACAACTTGCACACTCTGAACACAAAATTAAATTATTCGCTGCAAATTTTTATACAATTATTTTTACCGGAGCATAATTATTTATTTTTGTATTCACAAAAACCTAATAATTTACAAATCACAAGATTTTTTTGCATCAAACTTATGCGCCTGTATTTATATATATTAATACACCTCATGTTGAATAACATAAAAACAAAAAATATATGCTGTTGTCATGTGAACAGTGAACTGTTAACAAAATATAATTATATACAAAACATACAAAATATAATATATACTCGACGGAAAGTCAAGTTTAAAAAAATTGCAATTTGCAATCGGCTTAACCTCACAATCTTGGGCTGTTTGTATACATTTATCGTTTTACATTATATTCTACAAAATACATTGATAATACCAAATAATAATGGCAAACAAAATACACGTACTTTACAATGGATATTCTAAGGAGCACCCTGACTTCCCTGACGATATGTTGGCCAATTGCACCTGCACACTTATCAAAGGTGAAAATCAAACAATAGTGATTGACACAATGACTGCCTGGGATCGTGAAAATATTCTTAAGGGTAAGTAAAGTGTTTGTGACTGTTATCGATGTTTTTGTTTGCTTTTCTATATTTAAATAAATAATGTGGACTTGTCGTCGCATTTCTAGCGCTTCAAGAGCACAACGTACACCCGGACGATGTTACGGTTGTAATAAGTACACACGGACACTCGGATCATGTGGGCAACAATAATTTGTTTCTGAAAGCCCGTCACATTGTCGGTAACTGTATTTCAGAGAAAGACCGGTACTTTTATCATGATTTTTCGACACCGTACGAACTTGACGATGACATTGATGTGATTTCAACACCTGGACATACCTCGAAGTGTGTATCCGTCATCGTGCGAGACACGAATCTCGGAGCAGTGGTAGCAATCACCGGTGATCTATTTGAGAAACGTGAGGATATCGATGACTCAAACATTTGGTTGGACGCAGGCAGCTTTGATGAAGAGGTACAACGCCAAAGTCGATTACTAGTCGCTGAAATGGCTAATGTTATAGTTCCTGGACATGGACCTCCGTTCGAGGTGACTGATGCCATTCGATTTAAACTCGGCAGTGTCGTGAATGGTAATGGCAATATTTAATAATAGAAAAAAGACGTACAAATGTTCACATAATATAAATGTTTATTTGCAAATACATTTTTACAAAGGAATCGTCTAGAAAACATAGTCATTATATTTGTACGGTTTGTACTCTCAATATATTAGATAATTATTATAATGTAGTATTAACCTCAAATACACACAAACATATATACCATTTTTAATTGTACATCAACAACATTTTGAATGTGAGGTTGAAAAATATATTTATATATATAATAAATATTGTAGTCTTATGCTGTGTGTACAATCCGTGTGTTTACATTTATTATCTTAGTTTATAAAACAACATTTATACATGAATTACGAGTGTGTGTACACAAACAGAACTTAAGTTATTTCAAAGATGAAAAAATAAACGAAATTGAACTGAAAATTACGTATGAATTATATTATATAAATGTACGTCGCATAGATTTTACAAATGTTTTCCGTAAATACCAGCCAGTCGAACGCGCGTCGAAACTGGATATTCGACGGTGTCCAAAAATTCCAGCTGAGAGGAACGTGCGCACGCAGCAAAAATTGTAAAATTTAAACACAAAAGAGAATGATATTTTAAAAATATGTCACAATAGTATTTTTTTATATATTATTTGTATATATTTATGTATGTATATTGGTAGTTTATTTCGATATTTTTCTCTTATAATCACAGACAAACATTAACTAATTTGTTTATACTTTTTTATTTCATAAAATGTCAATTATAGTTGAAGACTATATTATTATATAGGCATCGAGGAATATTTTTTTAAAATGCCTTATTTCACTGATCATAAGTATAATATATAGTCACATTCATAGGTTATTAACATACTTATTGTATTTTCAAAGCAATCGACAGAGATACAAAAAAGTCTAAAAAACGCTCAGCTGAACATGATAAAATGTTTTCTGGGTTGTTTAATTGGTTTTTAGATTATACTGAGAGTCTTAACACTATCATTCGTTTTAATACTTGGAACAATAATTTTTAGCTGAAATTATGTATGGATTTTTTGAAGACATTTTTTGAACTTGAAATATTTTCCATGCGGTTTCAAATATGCTTGAGAGAAATTCATTTGACAAAAATCAGCTCACCAATTTTTAGAGCACCTGATTATATTAACTTTCTGCACTAACATACCGAGTTCACTAAGTTCCAACTCATTTCGTATTCTGTTGAACATATTTGAATACATGAGGGAGAAATATAAAGAATTTAGTGGAATTAAATTTGAACTTTTTATAATTATAATGTATGCTATTCCCAAACAAAAAAAATGTATGAATGAAAAATGGTATATTATGATAAAAGCATTCATCAACAACAAACATGCAAACATGTTTTATTTAAAATATTTTAGGATCATGTAGTATTTTGAGTTTTTTTTTTTTTTTTTGACAACAATGTAATAGAACACAAGTAGGTATAGTTGACAAAAAAGTTATTGGACAAGTAAATAATACTTAAAAGTATTCAATGTCAATGCTCAAAAATACCAAGGAATTTGAAAATGACCTAGTCCGTATTACTGCTGGACGGCGCTCAAGCTCATACATACTGTGAAAACCACAAGGCCTGGCTAGCCAATAAATCTACTGAAGTTATGGAATGGCCTTCTATCAGCCTAGACCAGAATCCAAAACAATTTCTCTAGGGCATCATTCAGAAAATGACTCTCAGAAAACAGTCGAAGGAGTGAAGTGGATCATAGAATTGTAGAAACTATTAGGCAAAAAGTCGGCGTAACAAAATATCTAATAGATTGTTCTATTTCATTCTTGTAAACTGTAAAAATGGGCAACCAATTACATTTTTTTCAACATGGTTAGAAAAAACAAAATACTTCATAATCCTAACACATTTTTAAACGAAACATAATATACAATATTTCATTCATAAATGTTTTTGGTTTGGGAATAGCATAATTTAAATTTAAACACACGCTCAAAATTAATCTCGTCCGACATAGTATGGTATATGCGTATGGTACAAATATAACTGTTCGAACATTTCTGTAAACTCTGAATTTCTAATGACAGTAATGCTGAGTTCACGCTATTTTTCTGTCAACACGGCAAATATTCCCTAATTGAGTTGCTGAAATTGACAATTGAGCATGGGAAAAGAGCATTACGGTGGAGGGAAAGGGGTGAAAACCAATTATTATTTGGATGGTGGATAGCTCTATGACTAACATCTTATTGGATACAAGCAGCTTGCAATTGTTTTGCAATATATTTTCATTTTATTTAATATTTTTGATTTTATTGATTTAAAAAAAAAAATTACAACCTCTTACTTCGATTTCATCAAAAGTAAGCAATGACAAACCAAACATAAAGCACAGAAAAACAAATCAAATTATTTTAAAAGAAAGTAAATAAATGTAATAAAAGCAACTTAAAACATAATTTATAAAATTAGATAACAAACAAAAATAACAGTAAGCTTCTGCGATCTACGTATTGGCGAGCACAGGCGCGCGCGCACGATTCATAAATAGCAATACAATGGCGAGTTGCGGCATAATTATCGACATAAATATCCGTATTTATTTGGCCTGTGAAATAATTAAAACAAAACGAATACGGTTTGATAAAAATGAAAATAATAAACATAATAAATTATAAAGAAATATTTATAAATTATAGTGAAGAAATACCGATTCTTTAAATATTTATTTACAGATCAAGTTATTGGATTAGTTGATAAAATACAGTATATATCATATTAACTAATATTTTAAAACACCCGTTTTAAACAAGTTACAAAAGATATAAAAACCAAAAATTAGCTTACTTGTCAGATTTAGAAAAATTGCTGAAGAGTCGATCGCTAGAAGCGGCATGCAATAAATTTGTAATAATATTAGTGTAGTTATCTGCAAGCGTCGTTTTGAGTCTCTTTTTAATGTTATTTATTAGTTAGTAGTTTTTAGCATTCACCCACAATACATCCAAGCTGTGATTTTTTTTTACTTTACACTAAACCTTTTTATTTTTAGTTTTACTGATGCATTCATATGAAATTATGTAGAAATTTATTTAAGAAAACGTCCGTTGAACGCTATTCTCGAATCGACATTACCAACATATTTAAATATATATTTAACAAATCAAAAAGTTGAAATAGTAAAAACCAAATTTTGTGTAACCGAAGAAAATATAAAAATAAAAAAACTGTAGAATGGAAATGAAAGACTATTTTGAAATTTTAATTTAAATAAATTTTGGTATTGTACAGTTTATCTTTGAGCACTATTTTTAATTTTTGGGTAATTTTTTTTATTTGCACAACATTTACCTATATACTGGGCATTTTATGCAAAAAAGAGAATAACGCCACCCAGTTCGTCCCGCCAACACACAACACATGCAAAGCCTTATTAACAGTATAAATTGATCAATATTATATTATCCATGATTATTTTCTATGAAATAGATCAGGTTCGTGGAATGCATTTTTTTAGTTTGTTTGATACTCAGCAAAAGATGAGAAAATGGTAAACGATTTGAAAGACCTCTCGCAATAGCACTAAAGGGCTTTCATTTAGTGTACATTGTGCACAATAATTGTCTATAGATTTATTTTTGGTATTCTTCTTTGTTTAACTAGAATCTTATTTAATCACGATTTTTATAACTGGCCATAAACGAATTTCGATCGTCCGAGACCATTCGAATACTTACACGACCAATGGAATTACGGTGGCTACCACCACCCGCTGCTCTATACTCATCGTCACCGTTAATGCACAGATCTGAGTCCGAGTCTGCTCGACGTGCCACAGCATCCTAAATATGAAAAAAATGAATATGATGAGTATATGAGTATATGATATTTACAAAAAAAACTATTAATATATACAGAATATTTATAATATACATAAAATTATATTCTTTACATTTTTAGTAGAGTATAGTAGTTTACTGTACATGCGTATTTTGCTCTGATGGCATCTTAAACTAAAAAATAAGAAAGCCTTGTTCCCAAAGACTTTCAGAATAAATGTGGATTTGAATATACCTGCGTGAGCTGCTCGGTAGTTGTAAGCAGTCGGGCCAGAGGACTACAAAAATTTGGCAATGTTTCCAGTAATGTTGGACGCGAGTGCGTTAGCAGAGGTTTCATATAACTAGAAAAAATAATCGTAATTAGTTGTATGCCAATAAAAACATATGAAAAGCGTATACTGTTTGTCGAAATTTCCCCATATCCGGGCGAGACAGGCTTTCTCGTTGGACTTTCTAGGTACGACTGGTGGTGGTGGACCATTGCCGAGTTCACCATTCTCCATATCCTATAAATTACGTTTTTTTTTTATTAATTTAGTATAACAGAAATGAATTTATTTAAATACAGTAATTTTGTATCCCATGTAAAATATTATCCTGCACCATAATCAATAGTCTAACAAGTGTTCATAAAAACTAGTACAGTTTATAGAATATATACAATGTGGTGTTACATTAATATCGCATGCATTTAAACATATACCACAGAAATGCAAGTGCATAATAAAAAAACATACCCCATTCGTGTTTTCCATAGAATTGTATACCTGACAGCATGAAAATATGATCGTTTTTTTAAAGAAGAAATTGTCAAAAAAACATGTTTCCACAAAATTATACAAAAAACTCATCCATCATACAGAAAACAAAACAAGATATGGAAATATATAGATATACTCACACTTCGGATGCCCTGGTAGGCCAAGGCTTCGGTTTCATCCTCTACGCCAACACTACATAAGTATAAGTTTTTAGTATATATAATAAATAATTTATTTCTTATTATTTCAATAACAAAATAATTTAAAAAAAACTCTATTTTATAATAATCAATATAATTATCAATAACATGTAAATTTTATAATAATAATGAATAACAAGCAATAACAGTAGCAGTATTTTTAAATTATTATTGTTATCGAGTATTTACTTTTAATTTAATAATACTTTTTGTAGTAAAAAAGAGCTCAATGGTCAACTTGATCGAAAGCAAATAATAGTATAAGGTTGTCAAATATCTCCCTTGCGCCTTTTTGACTTTTGGCTATGTACAAAAGCGCTACAGACATAACCTACAAAACGACGCTATGCACGATTAGTTTGGATACTGCGTTTTCAAAAGTTATATACGTGTAAACATGGAGTTCACTAACGCCGAAATTCGCGCTATTTTAAAGTTTTCCTTCGTTAAAGACAAATCCGCTAGAAAAAACGTTCCATGAGATTAATGGTGTTTTGGGGGATGTACTCTATCACTTCGAGCCGCGGAGGAATGGTTTCGACTATTCAGAGCCGGTGAAAACGACACCATGGATAAGCCAGCCGGCGGAAGACCTGTGACGACGAATACCGATCAAATCA
>JANSTU010012745.1:0-15119 GCA_027564075.1 Bolitophila hybrida | reverse complement strand
GCTTGGATGCGTTGAGATGTGGATGCAGGAGCGACATCTATGTGCCAACCTTTAAAACTTAGTTGTAGACCTAATACTTAAAAAAAACAAATTGCGGAGTTATCGGTCCAACGACATAGGACATAACAGGACGCATTTAACAATCAATATTTTTGATTATTTTTATTTGTTTATTTAAACTTCTTCTCAAGGATTATAATTTTAGCACTAATGATATCGATCATGCTCTTGGCCCTAACAAGCGTTTCTCTTCAGCTAATTCCGTCTCAAGTTTATGTCGGTTCGAGACAGCCAAATGCCCGTATTATGTATTATGCCCGAAGTCGGGATACAGATCATAATAGTCTCGTTAGAATGTTGATTCGGTAAGTGTTGCAATTTGCAATAGCAGGATCGGATTTCATGTCGATATTCTTATTTGCATCTATATTTGCGAGGATTTTATGTCCAACTGGCCTATATCTTTGGCCTACATTCAACGACCTTTAGAGATAAAAATGGATATTAAGTCAAAACATATTTGGCCTAATCCTTTATGTACCATTGGCGGCTTAGATGGAAAGATATAGCAATCACAATTTAAAGTTTCGTTTCATTTGTATGGCAACCGCTCTGTGCCTGAAATTTCGCCTAAGATTTACTCATAGATCCAGAATGCTAGTAAGATTTTTTTTAATGTTGAGCCACTTGCTACTTCCACAACGTAGCATATTCTGAGCCTCCAGTTCGTTCTTCACATAAAGCAAATTCATGTCGACGCTTGCTGTTATACGTAGAAGAAGTTTTGCGGCAGTTTATCAAATTTAAGTTTCATTTTTAGAACGTTGTATTGGTCATCTTCTTTTCGTGTCTGCAGTCTCCATTCTCCAAACTTTTTTGAATGCTTTGTTGACGTTTGGGTTCATCTGTTAAGCCAGTATTTAACATCCCACTTCAGAGAATCGACGAATTTAAAAAAAGGTTTTAAAGTGCCTTAGCATTGGAGGAAAAGCGTGGCGTAATTCCTGATAGTCGATCAGCCGTTCGCGCACATATGGTACTTTACAGGAAAAAAACACATAATTAACCTTTGTATTGTATATAGGGGAAAACCCTTTTTTGGGTAAATGAGGGGAATTAAATGTATTAAGTGATCTATGCAAACTGAATAGAATATAGAAAAAATGGCTTAACGTTTTTTCGGACAAAGTGACAATTAGGCTAAATGTTCAAATGTTTTATTAGAATATATCTCCATTTCGTCATTGGTCCATTTGGCCAAATTGGCTAATCACACATAGTCAAATGGAACATTCGGCCAATAATTGCCAATCAAATCTAATGTGCCATTCTGCCTATTGGTCAATCATCCTTTTGGTCAATTGTCCATCGGCCAAATAACTTTTTTTTAAAACTTTGATGAAGTCAAATGCGGTTTGTCTCTAGAATTCAATATTGAAGACTACCTCCGACCATCTAAAGAACAAGATCCACTTCAAGCGATTCGTTAAAAAAATAGTTTCATCCTAGTATTGCTGCCTAGTTTGGATGTAGTTCTGCTTTCAATCGGAGACTAAGCAATTGAGCATAGTTTGTCCAATAACATGACTTCGCTTATTTATTACTTTCATTATAGGTTTTCAATCCCTCTCCTTCATGTATTATCAAAAATGAAAACTCAAACAAACACATTTGGAAAGACACCGCAGAATGTGTTATTCCATTAATATATATTTCTGAACAAAGAGTTTTGTACTATTTCATTCAATTTGATAATAAATCTAAAAAAGGTTTTTTTTGAGATTAGATTGTTGTTTGAAGTAACGTTATTTTATAGAAAAGCTGCCAATTGTTTTAAAATTTTCTAGTTTCACAAAATTTATGGTAATTTATTTATTTAGAAAAATCGCTTTCAAACATGCCGTAGTTTTAAAGTAAAATACACCAGCAGCACAACACACCACCCCCGTAAGCGCATCGAACCAAGTTGACCCCACCCATATATAATCAACGTTTCAACATTTGAACCGACACCAAACCATTTGGAATGCGAGCTCAGATGCACACGTAAATAACAACAAAAAAAAAACAAAACAACAATCATATTTATATTATAATTTATAATATTATAATTATGTGTGCCCTCACTAAAAAATAATGCGGAAGTAGTAATATTTCATTACTTTTGGATACTCACGTAAGTTAACATTAAATAGTTTTTTTGTTTTATTTAATTTTATATTTTTTGCCAAAGCAAGCCTCTAATTAATACAATTTGAAACCAGTAGCAAAAGAGCAAAATTAAAATGTACCCGATTTTTTTTTGTTTCGAAATTATGTCCAACTACATTTTTTAATGAATATTTTGTGTTTTATTGAGTTTTTAAAAAATACATGTTTTTCTCTTTCCATGTATAAATGTGAAGTACTGGCCAACCTCTACGCTAACATCATCAGTATCTCTCCCGGCCGAGTGCATTGTGCTGTCCGTCACCTCCGGATACTCGCCGGAACGCAAACACCGACGCATCAGCTCAGCACCATCGAAACGTGGCCGTGCCTGGCATCCGAGACCATTTAAATTGTATTAAAAAGAACAATTTGCACAGCTATATTACAAATTCGTGCCATCGAGTAGGAATTTCAAAAATGAGATGAAGATAATGTAGAATTATATGAACGTGGTAATTGAATTTATAGGAATATATCAGAATGTAAGCTTCCAAAAAATGGGACGGATGTAAATTCTTTTTATTGGAGATTTTTAACAAAAATAAATTTACACTTTTTGCATAAATATTTCTGCACAACCTATAAAAAAATCAAAAAATGAAATAGCAAAATCAGTTTTAAAATAAGAATATAGTAAAATCCTTTATTTTACTCAAAATATGTTAAATTGCAAGCAAAGCCTATTTCAACTTTAAAAATTGTATAAACCTTTCTATTAATCCAACAAACTTCAATTTAGTTTAATATCTTCCAAAAAAATGGTTTATTATCTTCCTAAATAACTATAACTTTTTTTCCAAAGATTTTCCAACATTAGATAAAAGCATTCTTAAATGATGGTAATTGTACAAATTTATTTTTTATTATGATTTTAACTTAACATTTTGAGAAGTTATTATTATTCATAATTGCCAGTTGGTATGGAAATTAGGAGTTTTTGTAAGAAATTTTATACGAAACGTGTCGATTCGAAACGAAAACTCAAAAATAAACAAAAAATAATACATAACATTCATGGGCTATTCATAAAGAAAAAAAAACAATTATAATTAAAAAACAAATATATACATATTTTAAGATAGTTTTTAGAATTATCGAATTAATCAATATAATTAAAAAAAATAAAAAACGCACCAAACATATCTTAAAACCCATAAACTAAGGTTTAATTATTCAAAATATTATACAATTAAAAAAAAACTACAAATTACAAAAAATCGGAAAAAATTATAATAAAACGTAAAATTTTTGGTCCTATTTTGTCATCTTTTGAATAATCTATTTAAATAAAAAAAACAAACAAATAATAAAGTTTAATAAAAAAAAATGTACAAAGCAAGGTCCTTCCGTCCATCCAGGGAGAGCTATACCGTCGACGACGAGTATACGAATGTAAAAGAAATTGAATGGAATTAACAAATTAAATAAGAAGAGTAAAATATTAAATCACTAGAGACATAATATTAAATATTATACTCTTATAAGACTTGATTATTTATCGAGTTTATAATACAGTCTGATGAACGGAAGAAACTAATAGTCGAATATATTATTTTTATTGAATTCACATACACTACAGTCGGAAAATTTGGGTACACCCCAACTCCATTTGATTTTTTTTGACGCGAACCAAAATTTTGATATACTACAAAAAAAAAACGGCGAAAATCTAAAAAATGTGGGGCTACCCACAATTTTCGGTAGTGTATTTATAAAAACAAAACTTTTTTCAAAACAAGCTGAAATTCTTTATTTTGGATGTCATCTATAAACAAATTTAACAGTGATAAAAATTTAAATATTTTTTTATTATTTATTTTAAGTTATTCATATTTTTTACTATGTTTTGATAAATCAAAAGTGGACAAATACATAATACCTATCTGAAATTATTGAATTATTATATTTCATTGTTATTTTATGACGAGAGGCTTAGTTTAATTAATCTATAAAAATAAAAATAAAATGTTCATTTAATTGTTTAATGAAAAATGTTTATAAAGTTATGTGCTTCCGTCCATCCAGGGAGTGCTATACCGTCGAAGACGTGTATACGAATGTAAAGGAAATGGAATGGAATTTAAAATCTTCTGAGGGATCAGAATCAGATTAATCCAATAATACTAATATAAGACTTGATTATTTACCTATCGGTTTAATAATGGAGTCAGATGGACGGAAGGAACTATTAGAAGAAATATTATTCATACATTAAAACAAATTTAATGTTTTTTATAATTCATCTTAAATAACTATTTTGGGATGTTTAATAGTGATAATTATTTTTTAATCTTATAATTAAATCATATATTGTTTATGTTTTGATAAACAAACTGGATACAAATATGAGTTCTATTTTCCTATGTTTTCAGCCATATTTTTCTTTTTGAAATAGTTTAATTACTAGGCAGATTTAAAAGGGGCCTTAGCAATAAAAAAACCTTTTTTAAAATTCTATTTATAGTAGTCGTTGTCAAACTTCTCTAATCTTGCATAATAATCGCACGGGGCCATTTCTGGCGAATATGGAGGGTGGTGAAAGATTTCGTATCCCAATTCGGTCAGTTTGATCATCGTTTTCACTGTCTTGTGAGCTGGTTCGTTGTCGTTCGTTGGGGGGCGTTTACGCTTAAAAGCGGTATTAAATCGATCCAATAATTTACTATAATATAACCGTTGATTGATTTACCATGCTCAAGATAGTCGATATGAATTATTTTACGAGAATCCCAAAAAACAGTGGCCATGTCCTTCCCAGCCGATTGTTGCGTTTTCTGTTCGATACGTTCGTTTTTGTATCACTTCGGGCGCAGTCTCCTCTCTATCAAGCTTTTCCTTCATTTCTTTGACCGATTTTTTCTTAAATGAAACTATTTAATTAGGACACGAAATTAACTTTTTTCCATGATATTAAAAAACATTGAGTGCAACAGCACTTTTGACAGCTGTAAAACAGCTTGTAGCTGTCTAAATTTAAAAAATGGCGCGGGACTTTTCAATATGCCTAGTATACAAATTTACACCAAAAACGAGCTGTTATTTGAGATAATTGTATGGCGTAAATTCAAAAACCTTTTTTATCAAATATCCTTTATCAAATTTATATAACTTTCTAAAGGATATTTTGTCCTCTATGCAAACGGATGATTCGGTTAAATGGCCCATTCGGCAAACCACATTCGGCCAAACTGCCCATTCAGCCAAACGGCCATTCGGCCAAACGGTTTATTCGGCCAAATGACTTATTCGGTTAAACGAAATTCAAATAAACGACCATTCGGACAAGCTGCTTTCGGCCAAATGGCATTCGGCAGAACGGCTTATTCGGCCAAACGACTTTCACCCAAATGGATAATTTGGGTTTTCTATGTCAAAATCATGAATCATGTATTTTTAACGTTTATTGTGTATCATTAAGTTAAACACCTAAAATTATCAACATTCGAATGTTAGGTTTATTATTTAAATTACAATTTTTTTGTTTTAAACTTTTTTATACGGTCAAATATAATATAATAATAATCAAATATATTTGAAATGGCTTCAGACCAAAGTCCAAAATAGATTTATGTTTTTTCAATCAAAATATTTACAATTTTATTATTAACATATCCAGGAAGGTATTTGACGTGAAGTGGCTATTTAAAATTTATAAGTTTTAATTCTTACCAAAAAAAATAGAATATTTATGTTTATAAAATACACAATTAGATCACCATAGAATATAAAAAATTAGAATATAAAAATATAAAACCTAAATAATACTAACGGTAATTTCGAGGTGAATTCAATTTTGGAAATACCTACTGAGAAAATGTACAAAAACCACAACAAAAAGCCAGGCTTGAACCAGTTGAACAACTTTGCCAGTTTAAAGTTGTAATCAATGTCATATACAACCACGAAATTCAAAATACGCACATACAAAGAGAAAAAAACGCACAAGTTTTTAAAATAATGCACCTGGCAAAATATGCCAACAATCAAAAAACATTCAGCAGAAAACACTTGCTTTTATTATAAATTAAAAGTTTTTTTTTATTAATAAAATTATACATAGCTTTTCCTATATATTTAAATACACTTGGTTTTTTTTTTGTTTTCTTTATATAATTCTAGTGTCATATTTGTTTATAAATGTTTATGTTGTGTGAGTGTTTTGTTGTTGTTGTTGTTAAATGCTGGCTTATATATACGTTAAAAACATGAGTGTGGTAATCCTAAACTCTTAACTGTTAAGTTAACGCAAATTGTAAATGTATCAAAATACAATTAACACAGATTATATATGTATGTGTATAATAAACCTTAAAAATTACGCGATCAGTTTGTTTTTTTTTTGCTTGAGTATTTTCGGGCTAAGGGGTTTTTTGTGACGTCACACTTTAATCTTCGAGTTTGACACAAAAGGTTGGATTTTCGGTTTGCTAATTTGGATTAGTAAAAATATGTTTTTTTTTGTTGGTTTACTATATTTTACGTATATAGTAAATTTTACGAGCGTGTATGCGGGTTTATGTAAAATATTTGTATATTAGGTATGGCGGCATCGGTTGGTTTTAGAATATTTTGTATTTGCTTTTTAGGTTTATGTGTTCTTTTCCAGAAGTCACTCCGTTTGAAAAGTTGATAAAGAAATAAACAAATTCGGTAAGTGGCCGAAAAAGCGTGAGCAAATTATATACATTACATTTAAAAGTTTAAAATTGTGTTCTGTATCTTCTTTTGTGTGTGCTATATGACTAGATTAAATCATTTACATTAAATTTCAATATTTAAACAGTACGATATATCATTCTTTACCTGTATCGATTTATGAATAATTTCTAAACACAAATCGTCATCCAAAATAACCGTCAAACAAAAAATACTGTGTAGTATTGTGAAAACATATTGTGTTAAGCATGAGGCATTTATACAATTGATAGTTGTTAACAATTAAAAATAAAGTAAGTGAGAGTGTGTGTGTGTGTGTGTTTATTTGTAGCTTAATAATCATACCAGCAGTAAAAGTGTTAATTAATAATGTCACGGCGGCTTTGGTTTTAATATAATTAAGTATAAATATACATGTATTTGAAGTGGTAAAAAAATATCTCAAATCGGAAGCTGTTATCGGCTTTTTTTTTGTTTGTTAGGCAAACGAGTTGCAAGAATACAGTTTACAAATTAGTTTCTGTTTGATTTTATTAAAATTAGCACTGGATTACAATTAAAAACTATTAATTTGTTTTATTTGAATTGTGTTATCAAATGTTAACACATAAATTGTTTTATAAATGTTTTTATTTGGCAGCAGCCTTTGTTTTAATGACTACAGTTTTACAAGTATACTATGTGCTTCAGTTACATGAAAACGCTTCTATGGCACCCACTATCGGAACATTTATAATTAAAGATAAGAAAATCAATATAAACATATTTGTTTTGTAACGGAAAATATGACAAAACACACCAGGCAAAAAAACGAATATATATAGAGAGCATTTTTGCTGTTGCATTCTTGCAATAGAATAATAATTAATAAAAAAGTGAAAAACAAAATGTATATAAAATAAACACAGAAAACGTTATCATATTTATATTATATAACCTCTTGCGAACATCGGCTGGGGCACTGAGCTAGATAGTTTACATAACGACACATTTGCGTTGACGCCTTTTCTGCGGTTCAGGCCTGAGCACTGCCCGAACTGCTTCATCGAATACCTGCGGAATTATTTATATTGATTAAGAACATTTCTTTGGAAAGAGGAAGCTAATTAAATGTGCATTATTTAGTGAGTTAATAATCCGTCGCAAGATCTTGACCTAAACAAAGAAATATACGCACGCATACAAATAAAAACTAAATTAAAATAAAGGAAAGAACGTTTCTCGACATGATAAAAAAACGAATGGATTAAAAACTCCATATAATAACAAACGACTCAATTCAATACTACATACACTATTATCGATTATTGTTTTTTAATCATTCACTATTTTATCTATAAAAATCAATAATTCATTATTTAGAAAGTAAAAAGCGTTTTTTGCTTTATTTGTTTATAAAAAAAAATAATTCAACTTTTCTATAGAAAATGAGTTTTTTTAGAAAATAAGTAATTCAATTTTTATAGCAAATGAGTAATTTACCATTTATTTATTCTATAGAGAATTACTGGAAGAAAAGTATTATACTTACGTATAATACTGTATACTGTTTACGCATATGTGCATATTTTTTTCATTTTAGAGCTAATTATATTTATAATTAATCAAAGTATATAAAATATACAGATATTTTACCACTGATGGATAAAACGGTCTGTTGAGACACTAAATTCAGCGTAGAATAGCATATCAATAGCTAGAAGCATCAGGCTTCTTAAGAAGAGGAGCATCGAAAATAAATCTTTATTTGGAGAAATGTCATAAACTTTGAAGAGCAAAGTTTTTAGTCGAGATCTGTTTAATGCATTAATTTCTGTATGGGCTGTATAAACGACATTAGGAAGGCTCTGAAAAACCATTTCGTGTTGTGCTCGATTTTATGGGGTTTGTGCGCTTATCAGGAATCCTACAAGCAAAAATACCTGCTTCACACAGCTCTTGTGATGTTGTTCAATGATTCAATGGGAATTCTTGGGGAAGAATTTAACAAGGACTCTATTTTTCTGTTTGTTAGTAACGCCGCACCTTATATGGTCAAAGCTACCAAAGCAAAACAAGTATTCTTCCCCAAGATTACCCATATCACTTGCCTTGCAATAAATTGCCAATAATAAAAAAGTATCCACAAAATCTCCAGCTTGTGGCGTGACTGAACAGCTACTGTACAAATAGTAGAATAATATTATAGGAATGCCAAAAAAAAATTTGGTTGGGAAAAAAATTCGTGCTGATAAAAACATTTGAGCACCAAATCAAATAAATGGGTGCCGATAAAAACATTTGAGTATGGGTGTTTGTTTAAAAATTGACAGACAAATTAATAAAAGATTTGACTTTGTACTATGGACTTGCCAGAGAGAGAAAAGCTGTGTGGACAACGTTCGATCACAAATGTTCCACGGATGAGGAGCCGAAACTTGAAAACCGCTAACCAGATGAAAACAATTAGTGTAAGTGGCACCATGAACCTGCTCTTCAAAAATCGGTTCAAGAAGCAATTCGACCCGTATATGAAAACATGCAAGTGATAATTTACTACAAAGATGCACAGGTGGAAGAACGTAAAACGACAATGAATATTTTAACTCTTGTCTGTGGAAACTGGTCCCCAAACACCTTCATTGTGGCGAATAAACTATCATCGATATTTAAAACTATGCAGACATTAGGAATCGTCATCGGGACAAACTGCGTTAACTTCGCTGAGAAGACTGACGACCGACGTGTGAAGCGTAGGAAAAACTCTCGGAGAAAAAGACCAGAATTAAGGAGTTTACAAAAAGGCCAGAATTAAAAACTTGGCGCCCTGCTGCATCAAAACATGATCTTTGCGTATGAGCAAGAGGCTCTGTATGGTGCTGGAATGCTGATTAGATCTATGTGTAAAAAATGTTTCTTTGTAAAACTTTAAACGCGTTTTTCTCGAAACACCTTTTTTGCGCGCTGTTCGATATTTTACGGCTCACATTAAAGTGTATTCAATTTAAGTGGCCTAAAATGTAATTTACTATTTCCCACTAAATTGAGAGCCAAATCAGTCTCTGTATTATAAATATATTATATTTAAAATAAAATCTTTTAAATATTAGAAAATACCAAGAGGGCAGAGCCTCAAAAAAACTCTTCAAATAACTATGTCCTGACCCTCTACTACTTCAGGCCAACAACACAATAGGGTACCTGGCTTTACAAGCGTTTTTAATGAGCTGGATAAGGAAGATTCTTCAGCAATTAAAATTTGACTCAAATAATAATAAGCTAATAGGCAGCTGGTAAAACAATTAATGAACAGTAAAAGCATACTAAAACAAAAAAAATGTCAAGCCAAAATAGACACCATAAATGAGAAGAAGGAAGCCGTTCTTAATAACAATATTTAAAAAAACAAAAATACGGTAGATGACACTAATTATAATGTATCGGAGATTCTATCTGTTAAGTACCCGCCAAATACATCCGTTGATGTTATTATATATATGTATAAGAGTGTTTTCAAGTATATTATAATAAAAAGCTTCTTATTTGAAAACATGGCCCTTCATTCACAAAAGGAAAAAAAACTGTAAATTCGCAATTTAATGTACATTTTTTTGCATATTTAAAAAATGGGGCATATAAATATGTAATTTTTAGTACGTATTAATTATTTTAAAATGTTTTTCACATTTTTTACAGAAAATGTTTTTTACGTTTTTTAAAGGAAATGTTTTTTACATATATTTTAGAAAATGTTATTTTTATTTTTTTACTATAGAAATGCCCGATTGTTTTAATAAAAAGTCTATTTCAATAGAAAAAGTGAATCATTTTTTTGAAAATAAGTAATTTACCATTTTTTATAGAAAATGAGTAATGGTTTTATAGAAAATCACCATTTTAGCTTAAATTAGAGGGTCATTTAGACGTCATAGTATGTCACAAAACGGCCAACTCAGGTGATCGTCTGCCCCGATGACTTCCACGTTGACTCGAATGTTTTCCCGTCAACGGCGTGTCTGTGTCCCACCGTTGACGCGGCAGAATTTTGTGATGCGTCATTTTTGATTTCATTGACCGTTGACATTGGACGATGATGATTATATGTATATATAATATAATGAAATTTGGCAAAACTTCATAGTCAACATCTCGGGCATTGTTACGGACAATCAATATGGGATGGAATTGGCTCGTTGATCGTTTTACCAACAGATCAGCACGATTGCAGCGATTCTGTTCAAGTTCAGTCACAAGGAAACAAAGTTATGTTATTGTGAGCAATACGTATACGATCGACAGTTCAAACATAAGTCTAGAGGAGAGACATTACCCAAAATATCAATAGTAATTAAACCAGTGCGCAAAAACAAAAGCACCCGGGCTCTTCGCATTACCCTGCTCGTCCATTTGATCGGGAGATTTTGACGTTGCACGCCAAAACAACATTCTTTGATTTGTCGGAATTAAGATGTATAGAATATCGCAAAACCAAAAAACGCGCCGACATGATGACAAATACGGCTCAGACGATAATAAAAAAAAAAAAACTCTCTCAGGTTCCGTCAAATGGCTTCATTACATTTGTGCGCATGGCATGTCCAAAGCTTGACCAGCGGTTGAACACCCCACCATGTATAGATCTTGGTGATCACGGTTCCTCTTCACGGATGTATCTTTATAATTTCGCACAAAAACCTTCCTTTTCGCGGCGCAATAACCAATTCTTAGACCAAACTGCTCGACGCTTTCGTGCTGGACTTGAATTGATGTGTCGGTGCTACTCTCCAACAGATACACGCTGCCAAAATTGCCTTCTCCATATTTATTTTGGTCATTTTATATTTGTTTAATATAAAAGCAAAATAATTAAAGTTTTTACTATTTTACTATTTATTAATAATATTATAGTTTACCTTCCATCTATTTTTACTTCGCATTTAATTATATTTGACACAAATAGGTGATCACAGGTCAGCCGGAAAAATTACCGTTTTTCGTGCGTTCGGAAGTGGTCATATCGTGATCGTCATTATTTTTGCGAGTCAACGGTTGACTCGAAGGGGAAAATATCGCGTGGACTCGTTTAGGCATTCAACGGATTCTGTGACAAAAATGACCTGCATTGACCGACTTACGTCATCCGTTTTAAATGCATTGAAACAGTGACATTGACCGTTTTGGTTGACTGTCTCGTAGCTTTACTCGATACTAATCGAGTTGAAAGAGAGTCGAATAGAGTTCACGGCTTAACAAAAATGACACCCTTTGTCGTGTACATTCTTTGCCAAAAAAAGTCTCTCGAAAGTAGCTAGCTTTAAATTTGTACGGAAAACCATACAGCTCAATTTAACTATTTTTTTCGCAAATTCTACTTTACATGTTTGGATCTCTTCGTAATTTTGGTCCGCAATCGAGTCGTTCATCGTGAAGTAAGAAAGTACATTTTACGAGTATTCTTCTCTATAAAATGTAGTCCAAAGCAGCTGAGGATTTCCAAGTCTTACGCTGCACATAGATTTTAGAGGTGCTCGGCATAACTATAATACACAGAGCGCTTTTATAGCATTTAAATGTGAATTATATTATATTTAAAGTGAAGCTAGTTCAAGTTGGCAGTAATACTTAGATAGTTCTTTAGTCTAAATAACTTATTGAGTAGGTTGAGAAAACAATACAATCTACGGTATGATACATCTTTAGTAATAAATTTACATTCACAAAAAGCATTAAACTTAATCTGATTAAGGACCCTTGTCGGGTAATATGTTAGCTCCTAAAAGTACTAAGAATTTATAAGAATTTTAAAATTTACCAAAATACAGCTGAGCAGGATCATTATACAGCCAAAATTCAGGTTAATATTACAATCTCTCTCTCTCTAAAATACCACAAAAATATTTCACATATGTCCAAAAAGGTCATTAGTAAATATATCCAAAATTCCATAACACACAAATATTCACAAGACATAACCTGCTCATTAAATTCGCAATATAACTTCAAAAAAAACAGCAATTACAGTGCAATAAAACCCGAACGAATCAAGCACAAAACAACTTTTACATACCTGTTTTAGGCCACGCTGTGTCAACGCTGAACACTCCATGTATTTGACAGCCCGAATTTTGTTTGCTAGTTTCTGACCCTGCTCACGTTTCAGCGGGGACAAGCCTTGCTCGGCTAATGCACTAAGTGTTTCTCGGTCATCCCGTAAATCAATTTTAGTACCTGTGACCGAAGAGAATTTTTAAATGGTTCTTAATTTATTTTTAAGCGAATAATAGTTACCAACTAAAATTATGGGTGCGTCCGGGCAGTGGTGTTTAATTTCAGGATACCATTTCGATGTCACATTTTCAAAGGATGAAGGACTACAATCAAGAGAAAACTGTATTTATTCCGTTCGATCATAGACATTTCACTGTGCTGTTTACCTGGCTACACTAAAACAAATTAGGAATACGTCTGTTTGCGGGTATGACAGTGGTCTGAGTCGGTCATAATCTTCCTGACCGGCTGTGTCCCATAGGCCTAACGATACCTGAATACCATCCACAACCATTGGTGCTGAATAGTTGTCGAATCTACAGAAAAACAAAAACTGTGAACTTAATAAAGCAGAGAAAAATAAGGTTTTCACTTACACTGTTGGCACATATTCACCGGGAAAACTATCGGTAGTGTACGAGATGAGCATGCAAGTCTTTCCCACTGTGCCATCACCGACCACCACACATTTTATGGGTCTGCCCGATGACATCTGAAACATAAATAGAACACTTAGCCCAAAAAGTTTGATCTTACATATGGTATTATTTCTTTAGTGTTTCTGTAACCGACTACCAGAGTAAAAACGCAATTTATACAGGTAACTTCTATTTCTGTACTTGAAAACACTTCAAACCGAAAATCGAAACTGTAATTTGTGATTTCCACCGCCTCGTGCACTTTTCCTTATTCACTGGGCAGCGACGGCGGCTTTTTATAATTGCCTCATACTATTACTCACATCTAATGTACAGAGAGAGAGTGCGTGTTGCGGTTTATTAATATCAATTAAACGGCGGGCGAACGCACAAACCCACACACACACACATATATATATCCACAAATCTATATAAAAAGGCACTCGCAAAGTACACGATTTTTGATTGAGGAAAATTGTGTGCACTTAAGTTTTAAAATCATACACACATACACACACTAACACAATCAGTGGAGTGGGAAAATTTATGACAACGCCTGTACTCCAAAACAAAGCAAAACGCTGGTCATATTATGCAGATTTTACCTTTTCGCAACGAAAAACCTACACCGAAACTGGACGACACCGCAAACGGAACACACTGGATATACTTTGTAGTCTATTTATGATTCACATTAATTAATTAAATTGAGAAACAGTCGGCTTTTTCCATGCAATTAATGTATTTCTTTTTTGTTGGATTCGCGTTGCTCGATGTCAAAGATGTGCAGTGTTGCCAGTAATGACAGAAATAAGAAATGTGTGTCGATCAAGTGTCGCATGTATGGTGGCGCCAGCCGTTGTGGATTTTGTTCAGTGGACGAAGTGCCCAGTATTCGCGGTGATGTAGCCGCGTTATTAGGATATTTCCGTCTATACTGCGATATTTAATTTAATAAATTTTTAGTAAACAGATTCCGACTTGTCTGGTGAAATATAGGAACATTCTTCGTAGCGAGTCCAACTATCCTTAAATGGAAACACAGCAAACAGGAAATGTTATATGGTTTAAGTAAAAGGAGTCAATTTGAGGGTAACAGTAACAGCACAGAGTATCAAACGTTCATTTATGTGTCATGGTGAAAATCATACATTCTTTAAAAGTCGTGACCTAAATCATCGTAAAAAGATAGTTAACTTAAATAAAAAAAAAAAACACCACGCAGTTTTTGACTCGACATTTTTGATACGACCAGCGACCTTCGATGTTCATAGTCACGACGAATTTTCAACGCCACATTAGATGACTTCGTTATCCCAACGTGGCTAGTGACATTTGTCTGCGAGGTTTCCAAAAAGTTACTATTGTCTGCATTTGGTGAATTTAAAACCATGAATATTAATATATTTGTTGTATTCTATTTTAAATCTCACGTGACTTTTGACAGTTCAAATGAGAATATCAATTTTCCGTATTCTATTTTATAAATAATTATAATTACCAGCTGCATAAAATCTCAAAGCGCACAGAATTCTTCTCTCCTTTGTAATTCTTTTCGCATTCTGTGCATCCTTTAAAAATGGCTCT
>JANSTU010012734.1:0-15119 GCA_027564075.1 Bolitophila hybrida | reverse complement strand
TTAAAAATGTATTAGCGGTCAAGTCAGTGACTGCTTCAAGGTGAATGGCCTTGGTTGAAAGGCATATGAATACCGCATTGTAGCCCTTGCTGCATCTATGTCCTCGTCCTTTATGTAAACGCATGTTTATCGGTCCGGCGTAGTTCACACCTGTATTTGTGAATGGTCTAGTTATCTCGAGTCGTGGTTTCGGTAAATTTCCCATTAATTGGATTTGCGCACATGCAGAATATCGGTGACATTTAACGCACTTCCTGATAATTTTCTTGACGACATTTCGTCCTCCATGTAATGTCATCGTGTGTACCTATAAGATTATTAAATCAGTAAATTGATGCTTATTTGGCAGAATTATTTGGTGTTTTTCTGATAATGTCATTGTCGTGGAATTATCAAGACGTCCTCCGACTCTGATCAAACCATGCTTAACCTTTGCCCGATCTTCTGCGGTTGATTCGCTTGCGGGCCCATCTTTATTAAAAAAAATCAATGACGAGGTCATTTGAGCTAATAGCTCATCTTGTTGAACAATTGTGTTCATAAAAGTTGACATGTCGGACTGTTTAATATATTACTGAAGGCAAAAGTAATTTGACGGACTTGTAACCGTTATTTGCGAAAATATAAATATGTTTTTATTTAAAATCTTCATATTGTGCCAATTAAAATGAAAAATGTGATACTCTCATCTCAGCTCATGTAGTTGTAGTTCGAACTGATTTTAAAATTTAAACGTGCACTTTTTATATGCTGGCACTAGAAGATGCTTCGGCGTCTCAAAGATGGCCACCAAACGGGAGTAACGGGAACCGGATTCCTCTTCTCGAAAATTCGTCTTTGTAACGGATCTGACGGGTATCGTCTTCAAATGGGGACTTCTTGAAACTCACGGGAAAGAAAGGCCAGGTATCTTCTTCGCTCTTAGTTAACGCTGCACTTTTCACTCGGATCACTTTACTTTCGCGTGAAAATTAACGTTAAATCTAATTTCCTCTGATTCAACGTAGGATCGTAGGACCAAAATGTAGTGTACTTATGTACAAAACACGAATTATGTATGGAAACACAAGGGATTTACGACCTGCTGCAAAGAATTTGTTAGTTTTAAGGCTGGAAAATATTTGGTTAGGTAGAGCCAGCCTGCGTGGCTGCTATATTGAAAACGCTTTTTGATCGTTTATGTACTCCATCGAATAGCCGTTCAAAATAATGTCTAAAATATCTTGAAATTTGTATTGGAATTTTATTATAAGTATTAATATCTAAATGTTCTTAATATTTCTATTAGATTTATGATCCCTAACATAGAAATATCTTTATATCGTTTGGTTGCTTCAATATTTATCCAGATCTCCATAAACGATAAAACTGCATCAACCAAATCCAAGAAAATTTAAAAAGTCGTGGAGTTTATTTTACAGTGAAGCTGCTTGACAGATCTAATTATTAAATTTTAAATACTTTTTTGATTATTCCGGAGATTTAAGAATGTATATTCGAGTTTTCCTGAGAACTTACAAGTTGTATGGTTTTATTTTTTTATTTTTTTTTTAATATAGTTAAATACATTTTTATATTTTATAATAAAATACAATATAAAATAATTATTACTTCTTGAATTAAAGCATTGATTTGATTGATTTGTTTCAAAAACCATAAACACAAACTCTGAAAATATTCATATTCACATTTTTATGGATTGTCTGATAAAAGTGCAACTTCCAAATAATAAAAAATAATTTTACAATACCTCCAAAAAAACAAAACATTTCACAATCTAAATTACATAAATTAATAAATAAATTTGATTGATATTTCACAATAATAATACTGTAAATGCACCTTTAATACTATATGATTATATCAATAAACAATTAGTCACATATAGACAACATGTCTCAACCGACAAGGGACTTAATCACGGTGCCAGTAATACGATCACCATTATCATCACAAAGGTCGTCCATATTTGTGTCGTCATCGTAATCTGTTCTCGTTGCATTTGGCATATATGGAATGCAAGGTTTTCCATTGGACTCTGGCTGCTCTGATTTCTCTGCTGGAACTTTAGTTGTTGCCGCAGTAGTTGAAATAGTTGACATCTTATTAATCTATTGAAATAATATTATTTTAATCGATATAGCATTTCTATACTTCATACGCAAATTGTGTGCATTAATACCGTGTTTCTATGGTGTTTTCCCGTGGCTTGCCCATTAAAATCTTCTTTGAATGTGATTATGTGATCTTTATTCTTCGGATCGTCTGCAAACACCACCTTGTCCTTACCATTTTTATCAATTTTCTTGAATCTATAGTACAATAAACATCAAAACTTATATTTCAAATCGAGGCTCAAAAACACACCTTGTAAATCGATCTTCTTCAGATGAGTCATCACTAACATCTTGTTGTCGAAAGATAATTCGATCATTTGGATTCACCACAGAATTGTTCGGTACAATAACAGCTGAGATAACTATCTTGCAGCAAACCAGCACAAGTAATATCTGTTATAATAAATAACCATTTTAGACTGTAATTATTCAATTAATATTTCTAATAAAACATACACAACAGCTCTTCATTGTGACTTCGAACTAATAACACGCACTCACACTTTGAACAACGTCTCGATTCGAACTAAGCGTCAGCGGAAAGCAACATTTTCATGTCACTGATAAAAACCTCGATATTTACATTATTTACACAATAGTGGACAATGTATTTGTGTATATGTACACGAAGTCATTATATAGTTGTAGTTGTGCATAATTTCCCGAGAAACGATTTATTTCAAAGGTCGATTTGTATTGCATAAACTTGTGTGAATATTGTCTGAAGCTGTAGGGTGATAAATTACTGTTTAATGATATGTAGAAACTGGTAGATACTAGATAGAGTTTACATGAATTTTAAGAGATTCATTTTGAAAAAACAGTTTTTAATCAATCATATGGATAAGATTCTACTCATGATTGTATTCTTATACTTTTACCATATATAAATGCATTACTAAGTGATATCATTACCAATACTCTCTTATTACCTCTACTTTCCCAGCCAACTGGTAAATCCAAAGAATTACATATTCCAAAGAAATCAAGATCATTGAAGTTTCAATCGTGTCGGAAAATATCTGGGAAATCATACAAAAGGTACTTAATATTAGGTCATCGTAATGATGAGAACGAGGCTTTGGACACCAACCTTGAGGTAAACGAAAGGTTCTTGCACGATTTGTTCTTCATTATTTGAGAAATGATCAATTTAAAAATAATTATTATCATCGCTTGAATCAATCCTAATTTCGTAAAATATTTGACGATGCTTAAAACAAAATGCCAAAAATCAAAACTGTCGTATAAAACTTATGAATGACGAGTAGTTATTTTAAAACCGACACGACCTCATTGACGGTTTTCGGGCACATGTTGAGGTATATTACACATCCTCATCCGAATATTTTATATCATACTAAATCATTATAATCATCAGTAAAATTTATAGCGAACGAATAATAATATATATTTTGGGATCTCAGAATTATAGCTTATACTGGATGAAGTTCAAGAGGGACCATCCCCTGACAGAGTAAAGAAGAGAAGAAATCTGTGTGTCCTCTAGGATCATTTTTCACATTTATGTTTATAGGGAGAGAAGTAGGAGGAATAAAAAATTACAGTGATTTTAATAACAGTTCAGCATCCGCACGCCTTGTTCCTGAATGTGCCTAAAGTATTCAATATACCAATTCCAACTTCTAATTAAAAAATTCGTAAACATTCTGTTTTTGTCTCTAAAATTCAAAGAAATGTCTTTTTTTATTTTATTTCATTTATTTTTAAAGCATTTTAAATATATTTCTCTTCATACACAACACTTTTTGCTTGTTACATTTTTTTTCCAAATTTTACATTTGAATAACTGAACGTATATTTTATAATAATCTATTATGCATTCTCCCCGGAAACGAGTCTAACTTATAGCCTAATTGAACGGCCATCATTCAATTAGGCTATAAGTTAGACTCGTTTCCTATACTTGTCTAAAACCGGCTATACACATATTGAAGACTATAAACAATGAGTCTGCAGTTTTGCACGCATGGTGTGATAATAATTTCTTGAATAATTTGTATAACTATATCATTGAATCGCAGATCCAGTGTTTGTCAAATCGCCCTACGGCAGACACCTCTAACGATTAAGTATGTGTGGTTTGGATGAGTCTATAGTCTCTTCCTTGTCATTTCACACTGCAGGAATGGAATGTCTTATTTGCATTTGCCAATTAATCGTTTATTCAAAAGAATCAAATTCAGAAATATAAAAGTTTTCTTTAAATATCTATAAAGTACTATATTTCCATCCTTTTTATTTGAATAATAAGAAGTTTGTAGAATTTATTCAAATCGTGGATTAGAATGCAAGCATCTCTTTGGTGCAGATAACATTCTATTAATTATAAGATTTTAAGTTGATTCAGGCTTCAATGAAAATGAGTCCTATCAAACCAAACGTATTTTCTGAATTAAATACAGCTTTTAATTTAGCAGCACTTGCAACGCTTGGTGAAAATTGAGAACATATTGTCAAAGTTTGGCAGGCTACTAGGTGGTGGAAACATATGTCCACTTTTGAATATTGATTTTTTATAAATGTCCACTGTAACTGTCAGAATCAGAAGATATTCTTATAATTGTAGTACACAGGGAATAAAGGCTCGCACAAGTTTTCCATCTATAACTCAGATACAATTGGGGAAATGCCATTTTTTCTTAGATTCTTTAAATTTTTTACCATATCCTCGGTTGTAAGCGGTGGTATAAAAATGGATATAAGTAAACCCATGGTTAGACATATTATCATTCTTTAAAAAGTGGCAGTGAATAAATATTATCATTGAAAAAAACGAATTTCTTCGGTTAAGTTTGCTTTTAAAATAAACACAACATCTAACATGCGCATTTTCAATGATCGTCCTCTTTACTTGATAAAAAGGTGTAATTTTTTTGGTAAACTATATTACTTTTTAATGATATTTTGTTGGCCACAATTTATTTTCAAAAACCACACGATAAATTTTTCTTTAAACCTACTTTTTGGTCTAAAAACCATCGATTTTGTTATTATCAAAATATAATAAATAATATGATACATCTAAAGATATTTTCAAACTTTATGGTTAAACAAATTAGTATTTTCTGCTAATTTATATAAATTTGAATTTGCAAATAATTTGAAATAAATTATAATTAGATGATAATAACGCTAAATTATGGTGAAAATCTCTAATTGGAAATATTTCGTGGTAAACAAATAGGATTCCTAAATGGCTCTGAATATTGACAACAAACCAGTAATACTATTTAGTCATTTAGTCTGATTAATAATTATAGTCGTGATATGCGTCTATAACTATAATTTCATATTTGTGCCCAACAAACCAGATAGCCGAATAACACTCATATATCTACATTAATGCAACTATCATATTAATTTGAATGTTGCTATACGGGTGCAACATTTGTAAATGGCCATATAAAGGCTCTTTAATGCTATTACAAGGCTAAAAGAACCCACACCATAAGAGAATTTATGTTATTACAATGGTGCTTACATGGTGCCTTTAATGTTGCTATACGTAAGCTTTATAGTAACATTACAAAATGTTCAAACCGTATTGTGGTTTTATAGTAATTTTAAACCTTATATAGTGGAATTTCAACATCAGAAAGTTTACACTCTATATTCTGTTGAAGGTAGGTACCTAATAATATTGCGCGAATCAAAATTGGAATAAAAGAATTCATCATTAGATAAGAAGATAAGATCATTCCAAGAAACATAAAATACATAAACATAAATGACGCTGCCTTTTCAAGTCTGTTGCAAAGTACATATATGTGTTTAGCTTCAGTAGGGAAGGATAGAATAGAGTATAAATGTGTATATGCAAACAAAAATCAGTATTGCATTATTAAAAATGAATGTTCGATTATTGTGAGTACCATTAATCGTATTTACCCCAAATTTCAGTCATTACAGTATACGCGGTTGAAAACTTTGAAATTTTACTCAAATGGTGATATCAGTTATCGACATCGCCTAATGCTTATATAAAGTTGAATCATTTTTAAATGTTGTACTTAGGCTTCTATAGAGCAGCACTTATAAAGCAGCATATTCCAATGTTTCTATAAAGTGGCACACTTTTTAAATGTTGTACTCATGCTACTATCGAGGACATCGAGCAGAACTCATAAAGCAGCATTTTCTAATGCTTTTATAAAGTCACACTATTTTGAAATGTTGTATTAAGGCTACTATAGTAGAACTTTTCAGAAATGCGGTTTTAAAGTTGTTATACGGGTCGGGAACATCAGAAATATTTTTCGTGGTTTTGTGGGTGCACTTATTTTAATAAAATTTATTCACTTTCTGGCTAAGCATAGTTATTTGCCTAAAAATGTTAGTTGGGGAGTGACTACTTTTACTCATAAAACTAAAAAAACGCTATGTCAAACAGCCCTCGTCAATGCGTCCATTTTTGTACAAATCTCTCTGGCTGATGTCATTTGCGTTACCACCCTTTCGATTACACTATTGGGCCACTTGTTTTATTTATATGTATAACCCTTGATTATTAAGTTATGACTGGGTTGCATTAAACATTAGCAAAATAAATATGTACATTTGAAATGGGGTTTGTGTAGTATTTAATATTGGTGTTTATAACAGTCCTCACAAACGGCCAAAATATCGCGAAAGAAGAATGTGTCCTGCGTCCGTTTTGTAGAATAGAATTCCTATTATCTTGCTTCGTTGTCTGTAGACAGGGCAAGCCCACATTATGTGCTCGTGCTTGTCAAATTTCCCACAATTTAAACATAGGGTGCTTTCTTGAATCTGAATCCTATTGAGGTGTGTTCTCTGAGCGAATGGTGGTTTGCATTTGAAGCTTTGCCACTCAGGTTCAAATGGTACGGTGTCTGCTGAATTCGTGGAATTTTTTGGCCATGATATCTGCCGTTTCTTTACCGAAATGGAAATGGCTAAAAAAAATAAACCTGGTATGTTTTTTGTTCAATATGCAAGCACTTTGTATTGAACTAGGTTTAGCCGAACACACGGATGCATGTGGTTTTAATTTAAAAACAGCAGTCATCGTTTTGGTAAAAAGCGCCGCCGGAACTGATGAGGGATCGGTCAGTAAATATATATGCTGCTGTAGCGTAGCATTTGTAGTATCCTGAATGAAGTCTAATTTGATTAGATTTTCTTTGATCCTTGAAACGGTTCCGATGTTGATTTGAGGAAAATATTTGCTGCTATCTGTTCTGGGCGAAGATCTACTGGTTACATCATCCCAAGGAGGATAATATTGTTGCTTTGTATTTTTGGATGTGGTTCCACTGATCGACCTCAAGAAGTTTATGCGTTTACGGTTTCGTTGACTTGCTGAGTCCATATACATTTTGAGTCAAATATAATTCCAGGTATGTGAAACTGTTTGATTTTGTGAGTAATACGTTATTAACTTTCAGAGAAATTATTGGGACTGACATTTGAAGTACAATGTCATCATACTGTTATATAGTATTTTGTAGTTAGCCTTATTTTTAAATACTCTGCTTGAAGTCCACTAAAATATACAAGTACATCATCAGCGTATTTTATTATACCTTTTTCCTCTGGTAATAGTGAGCCTATTTTGTAGGTATATAGGTTAAACAGTAATAGTGGAAAAACGTATGCTTGTGCGAGTCACCGGTAGCCGGTTCGGATTTATTTAGAGGTTTGGTTTGCGTTGAAAAATAATTATCGATTTTCAAAGCCAAATAGCTATATGTGGCAGATTTTTTCTCATTTTGAAAGAAATATTGTCTAAATCAGGTGATTTGTTCTTGCACAAATAGTTGTGAGATTCGTATCTTTTTTCAGATTTTTTGAGAATTCTTTTAATCTACCTTTCTTTGCTAACCTCACGCATTTTTTAAATCCCGCTTCAAGTTTAGCATAATTCAGATAAGTCCTTCGAGTTCCAGATTGTCTAAAATTTCTGAAAGCCATTGTTTTTTCTTGCAATATTCATTCCACCAGGTTTGGTATCTTGTCTCTCGGTGAACTGGTATTATGTCCTGTTTGCAGTGGTTTCCATTGTGCTTTCTCGGCACATTTTATCAATGAATGTTGTGTATTTTATGAGATATGGGATCAATAAACAATGTTTCTGATATGCTTTCTTCTAATAAGTCCTGATACTTGTTCCATTAAATATTATTTCAGAGATTTAAGTTGGCAGAAGTAGGAACATGGAATAATTTTTGACGTATTATTATAATAGGGCGATGATCACTACCAGAAAGATGGTTGTGAACTTGCTAGTCCAGAGGTAAAGATGAGATACAAGCTTTGATGTCCAACGCGCTACTTTGAACAGGTAAGCATGCAATTCTTGTATTTATACCTGTATTACGTATAACCAAATGGTGTTCCTCGAAAACTGTCATCCACGACCGTCCTCTGGCCTCATCTGATGTACACCCGCATTGTTGTACGTGTTCGTTTAAATCTCCCATTATAAAAACTAGCTTTTGAATCGTATCTATAATGTTTTTTTATATCTAATGTGTTGAATGGCATTGACGATACGTAAATCGTTAGTATGGATTTTTGTCTATGTCTGCTTCGAATTTCGCAACATTTAAATTCGTGTGTCGTTTTTATGTTTTCCTTGAATGCGAGTAGTACGCCTCCACCTTCTCCGACCTGTGCGGTCCTTGCGAGCAATTTTGTAGCCACTTAAACAGACTTTTATGTTGAGCTTAGGCCAAGTTTTGTTTAAAGTTATAATATCTGGTTAATTTCATTTATTAATATATCTAAATCGTGTTAATGGTTTGTAATGCTGCGAGAGTTACATTGTAACAGAGTTGTAGGGGTTCTTTGGGTTGTGCTAGACATTTTGAGTATTTCTGGTAGTGAGAGCGCTTTATGACAAATTAGTCAAGAGGGGTCGGTATTTCTTTAAGAGTCCATCTATAGCCGGTAGTCAATGTCAATGATTGACAAATTTGCAAAATGATTTCCTCAAATGTGCTGGATTCTGTGTTTCGAAATCCTGGTGGTTTTGGTCTTGCAGTATGTTTACTAGATCGAAATCGTATCAGCTTGATTACTAGGTGTGCTTGCAGTTTTTTCTATTCTTGTTTGGATGTGTGTCCTTTTGCGTTTGTTCGGTCTGCTTTGTGATCATCTCTCTGTAGATATTGGTGCGAGCGCTAAATTTGTTATATTCACAACAAAATTCCGATTGTTAGGAGTCAAACAACTTTGCAGGGCAAATGCGCATATTATTAAGATTTATCTATGCACCGAGATCTATGTTACTCTTTATATTCGGAATGCTTTTTATATGTGGAATTATGATTATTTTTATTTTATTTGCAGGGTATATGCCATTTGATGCCATCAATGTCCCCTTATTTTAAATGAATTATATAATTTCATGTATGAACTAGAGGAACTTACTGATTTATATTCGGTAACGAAGTGTATTTGTACTAATAACTATACAAAAAATCGATTAATTTATTACTTTGAATAAAGTTATATTCAAAGGGACTACTTATATTATTCACCACCCATTTTAAAAATTACATTGAAAACACATATTTGTTTGTTATACAATTTGCATAAAATTACCTGAAAACTTGCATGTTTTATGTTATGTTTTATTTGTTTAGCTTATACATTTTAAGCGGTGATCGATACATTTACTGAAAGCAAAAGTGTCAGATAAATATAATTATAATAAAATGTTGTTTAACCTGTTTGATTATCTCACAAACTTTAAAATCTATTTAAATTGCGCATCTTTCTTGAATAAATCTATATAGCTTATCTGTTGTACTCCGTAAAACTGCGTAATTTCTAACAATCTATTCCGAAAAATCCAACTTGTTCATTCATATACCCATTTACAAATATTATTTCTCTTTCTTCTATAGTAATATATAGTAAACATGCGCTCGGGAACTTGATCTTGAAATATGCATGTGTGTAATAAGAATATACGTTCTCGAGTATAATGTTTTTAGCATTGATCATAGCGAGAGATCGGAAGCAGAGACTCACGCTCAGCTGTATACTGTCAGAAATCAATCGTATTCACATGCGTCAGACGTCAATTAAAAACCAGTTTAGTACAAATTACAGGTGTAATTTATTTGATATATATATATATATACTTTATACATGATTAGCCGTGTGGCGGCAGATTGCACTGTAGATATCATTTTATTGTGTAAAGCAGTTCACACTGCATAATTTTAAAATATATACAGAGTAAATTGTTTTGCTATAATTTCATAGACAAATAGTGAATATTATTAAGTAGCATTTATAATAGATAATTAAATGATGTTGCAGCTAAAAAAAAAAACTATTTGTATAGATTTTGGCAACAAAACAAATAACCAGTTCTTTGCTATTTTAAGTAGAATGCAAAAAGAGAATGTACAAACTTGTTTTAGTTATTTCTCATGTATTTTATATTGTTTTATGTTCTATGCAAAATCCTATTAATATATTCAGTTATTCTTAAGGAGTGACACTGTGCAGACAAATCAATATAATGAATTTAAATATTGTAAGTAAATTAAAAGAATACATTTATTACTAATAAGTCAATTAATCTGTGTGTATAGATTGTGATTTTCTTGGTGTGTGCCACCTGTGCTAATGCTGCTGATTCACCTACAAGTACAATTAAACTTCTTTCGCAAAACAGCGAGAATTCAGCGGACGTTCGAAATTTTGACTATGAACTTAGTGATGGACAAAAGCGCAAGGAGACGGTTGAGGTTCTTAATCGTGGTACCGACCAAGAGGAACTTGTGATCACCGGAGAGTATTCATTCAATGGAAATGATCATTATTACTATACCGTAACATATACGGCCGATAAAACAGGATTTCACTATAAAATCATGCGAGTTTTTAAAGTAGATACAAGAATATCCCCATTGCTTCTTAAATCAATAATTGGATAGATTTAAATTTGTGCGAAGTGTTAATCTATGTGTATATTATTAGGATTATTAAGCATATGCTAATAAGAAAAAATATATTTGATTTTTCGTAGAGCTTATTATTTTGTGTGTATAAAACGCATAAAAATAATTCACTCCAAAATGGCCAATTTACAAAACAAGATTGTGCGGAAAACATATTCATAGAAGTTACACAGAAACGCCGTTTTTTATTTTTAAGATGTGAGGGGAATTGAGAAGTATCAAAAAACTTTTTTCGCCTGATGCTGCAAATTATCAATTCCTTTATTCCTTAAGAACTAAACGATGGCTCAACCAGCTTTGAAGCTAGTCTGGAGAATCCTATGCCTACATCAAGTAAATGCGTAAGTTTCATAACTAATATAGCAAAAAAATGTGAAATAACATGTTAGTGACTGCCCTAAGCTGAAAATACACGGCATGCGACCATGAAACACTGATGTTTCATTCGACAAAACGACGTGTATTCTTTAGGTGACCTTGCGACGCGACGTCAAGAGCAAGAACCCGATTGGTGCTCGAATTTAAATGTTGTACATTTGTACCGTTTAGGAACGGTTGCGTAAAGTTTTACCCAATATTGAAGAAAATGTGCCCTGAGTACAAAACAGGTTTAAGATCTCGTCGCTCGGCACACATAATAAAATTACCTTTTTGACCCTACCTCCCTTATTTTATTTATCTTTTTAATTATGATTTATTGTGTACTTTAGCCAAATTATTATTATTATAAAGTGGTTCAAAATATAAATAAAAATATGTAAAATGTGTATTGAATTCTAGTAGGTTCTTTCCAACTAAAATAAATCCTAGAAAATAAGTGAAAATATGCCTTCTAATGTGGTTTGACTCCTTAATTAATAGGATACATTCCAAAAACGGTAGATTATTCAATGTAAGATAAAACATTTTTTTCATTTAAACTGAAAAAATGCTCATTATTTAACATCTACCGATTTTTTTGTTTTGTTTCAGTGATTCAGTTCGTCATATAATGACCATTTATAATTAAATTTTTAAATATTTTTCAATATTGAATTCTAAAAGATGTTAATTGTGTATACTTAAAGATGATATATTCTTATTCATGAAAACATTCTAAAAATGACCGATATAAAAAGGGTGATCTGTTTTTAAGAAACCTATATACATTTTGCGCCTTAAAGAGTTACCCCCACTTGCAGCTCAAAAAATATGTATTTTCCATGATTTTTTTACGAATTTTTTTAACGATCTATAACGATCTATATTATCTTTAAGTACATACATTGCAATTTTGGTAATGAAATATATTGTACAGTTTTGTTATTTTGCAATCAAAAAGATCGGTTGCCATTTCGAGCTAAACGCGTTCAACTTCAGTTTACATGAAGAAAAAAAGTCTATTTGCTGCAATTTGCAATTTGCTGTTGACTTCTCATAATTCTTCCCTCACTGCAATCCGGGCTTTTTCAACATATGTGTACGCACTGTGGCAAAAATTTACTCTGATGGCGTTGAACATGGAGTTTTGGTAGTAACTTATAATCGCTTGAAAGCATCGTTTTTAGCTTGAGCTCATTGTCGTCTACGCAACGGATTCTTCTCTTTCAACGCTATATCTCAGCCAATTTTATTCGTTTTCTATAAAATAGACCGTTTTCTGTAAAAAAGACCGTTTTCTATAAAAAAGACTGTTTTCTATAAAAATACCGTTTTCTATTAAAAAGACCGTTTTCTATTAACAGACCGTTTTCTATAAAAAAGGTTTTCTTTAAAAAGACCGTTTTCTATAAAAAATACCGTTTTCTTTAAAAATACCGTTTTCTTTAAAAATACCGTTTTTTATAAAAAATACCGTTTTCTATACAAATACCGGTTTTTCTATAAAAAGGACCTCTGGTAACCTGGTAACCTAATTTAAACAAAAAAAAATATAGGAGGTCCAGACAAACTATGGTTGAGTGCCAAATATTTCTTTATTTAGTTAAAGCACATCCAGCAAAATATTGTAAGCGACAGCGACAATCGTTTGGAATTGCAACCTACAGCCCTACACTTTTTTGCAACCTTTTTTTTTGGAAAAAATGCATGTAATTATTTGTTTTAATTCTTTATAAAAAATATTTGTTTCTTTAAAATTTAACCGACAAGTGATTTTATAACCAATGGACTAACATAATAAACCGATTGCCTGTATCGAGAAAGTTCGTAGTGGTATCCAGTTTTATCGGCAGTATATTTAACCGTGTATTCAAAGCCATCATCTCCATTGAATTTAAACTCGCCGGTGATCACAAGTTCTTCTTCGACAGTTCCCCGGTTACGTACCTCAACTGTTTCCGTGCGTGTCTGACCATCGCTGAGCTTATAGTTGAAAGTACGAACATCCGGTGAATTCACACTCTCTTGGGATAAAACTTTGATTTCACTCGTAGGTGCAGCAAATGCATAAGTGCTCCACATCAAGAACGTCACAATCTTAAAACAAAAAATCGATATATTACCTAAAAATGTATTATTTTATACAGATTTGTTTTTCCTCTTACAATAATTTGATTCATTGTATAAAATGTGTCCGCTCAATGCCAGTAGTGATGAGAAACTAAACATTGTTCAGTATATAGCCAATAAATGTTACTTTCATTATATCCTAATTCGAAAATCTTAAAAGTTTATTGTTATTTTGAGCATCTCGCAAATCATTAAATAGAACTGGTTATTTAGTAGTTTGTGTAGTTATTAATAGATTTTTGACATATTGGTTATAATAAAATAGTTTTATCAGTATTTTTTTGAGATTTTGATATACTTTAAAAAAATATTTTGCATTGCAACTTAAAAAAAATATATATACAAATTCAATGCAGAATATTATGAAACACATATCTATCCGACAAGTGATTTTATAAGCGAAGGTACGCCACCGAGTATGTTGTCTTCTAATCTGTTATCCAATTCTTCCATTTTGTAATGGAATCCTGATTTATCAGCAGTATATTCTATCAAGTATCCATTTAATGTATAAGCTCCGGTGATTATCAATTCTTCATTGACGGTCCCTCGATTTCGTACCTCAACCGTCTCGTCACGCTCCTGTCCGTCGCTCAAATAATAGAAGAAATGTCTACGATCTTGTGAATACTCATTTTCTTGGTAAAATTTCTCGACCACTTCGGCTGCACAAAAACCATCACGGGTAGCATACACCAAAATTATCACGATCTACAATAAAACTATATAAATATTAAAATAAAATGTCATATACAAAAACTTACAAGAAATATAGACTGCATTATTATATATAATCAATACTGTACAATCTAACACGTCAAGTATAACTGATATTTAAGATGCTTCTTGTCGATACACAATTGTTCAATGTACATTATGCAATAACAAGAAACAGGTTTGTCATTACACCAGTATACAATATATTTAAATTTGTATGGATACTAAAATAATTATATGTTTATATACATATATAATTATTTATCTAGACACTATTGCAGAAAGTAATTACTCGTAAGGTAGATTAAGACCTGGCAATCTGCTGTAGATGTGTTGAAATAAAAAGAATAGTTAGAATATATATTTATATACACAATATATTGACCAAACATGGGTTTTGCCGACTATGTGTAATTTAGTTATTGTTTTTCGCGGGATAGTAATACGCCAGGCAACGTTACATGAGTTGCTGTTGATTTGTTTGTTGTCAGTGTGTTTTCGAATGCCGCGTAACATAATATAAATCTATAACATTCATTAAGAACTAAAAATGACGGAATTATAACTAATTTCTAATTTCTCGAGAGGTGGATTAACTTTTGTGTAAGCAATATGACCTTGGGTTTTATTTAATATATGTATAGATTCCTTCGATCCCTATTCGGGACATAGGGCATAAGCAACAAAGTTGCGGAACTGGACGCGGTTGACGGCCAAAGCCTTTATCGCCGTCCAGTTCGTTTGAGCTTCTACCAGCTCTCGTTCGACTGTGCGCCTCCACGTCGTTTTCGGTCTACCTCTGCTTCGACTTCCTTGCGGGTTCCATTGC
>JANSTU010012723.1:0-15119 GCA_027564075.1 Bolitophila hybrida | reverse complement strand
TGTTGAAATATGAAATCGTCACCAATCAAACGTTTACCTTCTGGTAATATGACGTCAACAAACAATTTTCGGTAAACGGTAAAGCATTAACCTTTAAGGATTACAATTTTTGCAACTCCATATGATTATATGCACCAACAGACCATTATTCATTGCTCAAAAATGTTTAATGTGGGATTTGTGCACTTGAAAGACAGCTCTTCCACAGCACGTCTCCAAACCAAAATTCTACCATGACTGTGTCGCATTCGTATCATCGATTCGTCAGTTCACAGAACTTTATTCCAATATGTATGTGATTTCAGAACATGTTTTTCATAGAATCGCATTGGATTTTTGAAATTAATTTTGCTAACGAATGGAAATTTCCGTGCAATTCTTCCGTGCTAATTTCCTTCGTGTAATCTGCGTCGAATAGTGTGGACTGAAGGAACCAATTTTCCTTCGGAAATCATCTTTGGCACAGATAAGCTTGGGTTAGCATCGGATATGGAGAGCATTCTTCTATTTTCCCTTTCAGTTGTTTTTCTTGGACGTCCTGGACGACAAGCCGGTCCTACTCGGCCTTCATTTTTTTCAAACAGCGCTGCAATTTTTCGAAAGGTTTGACCTTAATTATATAATTTTATTGTCACTCTACGCTCATCAGTCGTAAAATGCTTAAAATGTTTCATATATTTGTTTTTAACCTTAGAAATTGACAAAGAATCTAAAAATTTATATGTTCATTTGAACTTTTTTAAATATTTTTTAAAATTTACTTACTTGATTGTGGTTGTAGAACACTCCAACAGTCCAGTAAAACAAATGAAACAAATGCTGTTAACTTATTTGTGCAACGTCAATAATAAATGACATGTGCAATATGCTATTTATTACTTCTAAGTCATATGTATATAGTCATTATAACGGCATAACGGTAATTTGAAACAGTGTGTTGGATCCGACATCAAATTGAGTTTGTGCGACGGATTTTGGTGTATTTTTGTCATTTACAAATTATAAGGCAGTGTTAACTTCGACCTCCAAGAGAAAAAGTGGAGGTAAAAAGAGATTGCTGGTACTTCATATTATTATTTCTCTTTGTAACCGTTCCTTATTTGATGTATTATATTTCTAGATAATCAAGCTACACAGCCAAACCAAGATATAGGGCTGGCGGCCGTACAAAAAATTGAATATTTGATTATTTTTGTTTGTAGAAATCTGATAGCTTCTCCGGTAAACCTGCCATTAGTGCCTTTATGGTGGCTTCTGAGACCTTCTTGCTGACTGCATTCCATTTATTTCAATTAGTTTCCTTCAATTTTGTTTTGGTCAGAGCCCAATATCTCTAAACAGGCCGAAGCTCTGGACAATTTGGTGGGTTGGCTTCCTTTGGCACTATTTTGATATTACTGTCTTTGCACCTTTAGAGGGACACTTTGCTGTAGTGGCAAGATGCTAGATCATTCTGTGTTTTCTGTGCAGCAATATTTTCTGGAGGCACGCATTCACATAAATTCCACCATTAAAAGTGCCAGTTGCTACCTACCTCTGATTTCATAGCCCACAAGTACAAATCGCTTGTCACACGAGAAACTTCTTGTGGAACTTTGACTTTGGTTTTGTTCTAAATTGTTTCTCGACTTTTGCTCGTTCTTTTGCGGAATAATGACCTAGCAATAGGGAGTATCTTGACAATACATACGTTTCATCGTCCATAACACAGCAATCGAATTTTGAGAAAAAAACTGACTTCAACTTTTAAGCTCAGCGCTACGCTTCCAGGTTCTTTGTGAAATTCCTGTCAGGTACTGACTGTAACCTGTAAACCTTTTTTGTTAGTCTTAAGCGCCCTCAGCTGCTTTAATTTTGTGAACTAAATACTCGCTGCAGCTTGTTTTTGCAGCCAATTTCCTATTCGACAGCCTTGGATTCTTCTCTAACAAAGCAACGATTTTCTTCGACTTCTGTGGGCAATTTATACCGTTTTATGTGAAACTTTTGCCTTGTTGACCGTGGTTTTCTGACTCCATCGCGGATTTTCTTTAGAAAATCCAACAAATAATTTGCTACTTTTGGGAAATTTCAAAGTTTGAATTTTTTTCGATCTCAGTCCTTATACAGGGTGCGCCATCTGTTGCGATAGCATTTGAAACTTGAATAACTCTGGCGATTACTCGATATGACGCGTCGGTCGAACATCATGCGGAGTAGCGTCATTGAATCGCGGCTAGTGTGTGCTGTGGCTCCGTCCTGTTGGAACCAGAAGTGAGCCATGTCATTTTCAGTAATTTCCGAAGTCACGCAGCATCGCTCTGTACCGCTCGCCATTGATTATAACGGCGTTGCCAGCCTCGTTCTCGTAAAAATACGTCTCGATGATCTTTTTGGCCGATACGCCGCACCAAACGGTCACTTTTTGATCATGGAGAGGCTCCTCGAATATCTCAAAAATGCCGCAAAAAAAAATCGCAATTGATAGCGTGCCCAGTACCTACTTTAGAACTTTTACACCATCTGTTCTCAAGTTACACCTCAATATTGAATTAATAGGTCAATTGAAAAGTCCCCGGCCTGACACATAGATGGCCGTACTAGAATTAAATTCATATGATTTTTAGTTAGCTCTAACTATAGTATAAGTTTGACAGATCATTAGTTTTTTGAATTATAAAATATAAAAAAAAAACACAAACAAATTTTGAATGACCGTAAATTGAAATTGAATGTAATAGTAGGCGCTCTAAAGATATCAATGAACGTGTACATCATATCATTCACAAATATTTGGGTATGAGAAAGCTCTGTGCAAAGTGGTTGCGCGAGCTCACTTTTGACCAAAAACAACAACGAGTTGATTATTCGGAGCAGTGTTTGGAGTATTCTCCAGATCTGGCCCCCAGTGACTGTTTCCTGTTCTCAGATTTCAAAAGAATGTTCGCTGGGAATTTTTTTTTTGTCGAATACATATAATATATATATATAAAACAACATTTAAAGTCAATTCAAGGATTAAAAAGGGGAGTGTTAAAAGAGTGAATGTTATCAAATGAAAGGTATTTAAAATACGTATGATTTAAAAAAAAGATGAATAAAATCTGACTACCCTTAAGGTAGATGAGGCAAAACGGTATTTGTTTGTATAGGAGAGGGTGTGAAAGAGGTAAAAAAAATCTGATTGTTAATTATTAAAGTTAGGTTTTTTAAATACCTTTCATTTACCATTCACCCTATTAATTTGAACATTTACATTTACTGTATTTTTGATAAAGCTTCAACGCACCTTTAAAGTTTATTTTCCCCAAATATTATTTTGTGTTTTGTGGTTAAAATAACAAAGGGTTCAACTTTAAAAGACCGGAAATTACCGCAGGTAATTCTCTCCCGAGTAGACAAGCAGGTCATAATTTGTTGAGAAAATTTGAGTCAACATATTCACTGTTGAATGGTCCCGTTCCAGTGAGACAATGCAGCGGTTGCAGCGCCGAAAATTGCTGACGTTGAAGCGTCCATCGCAACCGATCCAAATCAGTCAATTCCACAGCGTTCTCAGGAATTGGGCATCAGACAGACCACACTATGGCGTATTTTGCTAAATAATCTTGGCCTGCATTCTTACAAGATCAAGTTAACTCAAAAACAAAAGCCACTTGACCATCTTAAGTGATGCACGTTCTCAGAATGGGATCTAGAGATGTTAGCCATCATCGCAAAATCATCTTAAGTGATGAAGCGCATTTTTGGTTGGCTTAACATGCGTTATTGTGCTGCAAACCCACATGTGCTTCATGAAACATCTCTACATCCACAAAAAGTGACTGAAAACCATTTGGCCATTTTGTTTCGTTTATGAAAGAGAGATATGTTGAGAGATATGTTGCTGGGTTATTTCTTAAATCATTTGCATGGGCTGGACATCAGTGATCAGTGACTCATAGTGATTTCATAGGTGTGCAAAGAATGAAATAAAAAAAAGATTATAATTATGAGTTAAGATAACAATTAAAACTGAGATAATAAATGTAAAATTAGATAGATGATATGTAACAGAATATGAAGCGTTAGACAGTGGCACATACACTCCAGGGATCTAAAAGAAGAATTTAAATTCATTATATGAAAAGGAATCGAATTCCAACATTTGGGTCCATACACGAAGAATGACGTATGAAATTGGTCGTATGAATGGGATGGGACGTTCAGATTGATAATACGCTGGGAGTGGGAAAACTGGATTTGATTGTAAATATAGTTAGTTGTTTGATGATTAATTATATTCTTGATAAATACACAGATCCGATATTTATAAAATGTTTTTTTATTGAGCATCCAAGAATTCTGTTTCTGAAGTCACCTAGCTGATCATATTTGCAAAGACAAATCTAGTACAGGCGTTCAGAGATCTTTGAAGAAACCTTCATACATACCAGCCAGCCATAATATCACAGTAGATATAGTGTGGAAGCAACTGCTATTTGACTAGTTTAAGCCTTGTTTTAGTGTCCATAAGATGACTATGTAGGCGCTAGGTGCGTAGACTGTCAATCCACTTAAGCATCATCATCAATAAGTAAACCGAGGTTTTTATGCCGTTTAAAGAGTCTTGAATAATCTGATTATCAAGGTAAATGGTGGAGATTGAGTACTTGATACTTGGTGCAAAATATTGATTTTTTGCGAAATAAGATAAGAACATAAACATGTGTCAATTTGAGTATAGGTTAAGACATTACATGGGCTATTTGTAAAAGCAAGATCAATTAATGAGGCACCAGTTGTGTAGAAGTGAGGTATACTTGATAAGAGATGGAGAGAATGTTGCATAACATTATTCAAAAAACGACTTGTTTGATCTTTTTGAGGAGAACAGAGAACGTTTAATAATTAGGAGTTAAGTCTGATAAGAAATCATTTAAATTGTGCACTTCATCAGTAGCTGGTGGTTAAAACACTACACCAAACAGAACTAGTGAAGATGTAAATATAATTTCTAAAAACATTTAAATAGTTTGCTTTCACCAGTATTGAAAGAAGAGACAAAACGAACTTTAAGCCTAGTGGAGACATAATTTGCAACACCTCCACCGAGGCGTAGAAATCGATCTGCTCTGAAAAGTTTGTAACCAGGTATTTCAACAGATTTAGAAGAAATGTGCGACTTAAGCTATGTTTCACTTACTGAAATTATATGAGTATTAGACCCAACAAAAATACTACGAATCTCATCAATTTTCGGGAATAGACTAGCTATGTTAAAGTGAGCAATATTTAAACACAAATCATTGACTCTGAACATAGATTTCCGTCAGATCGACACAGGTACCACACCACTACAACACGCTCGTGAACGCAAAGACAGACCCCCATATGACGTTAAAAAATGAAATTATAAAAACATTAAAAAAATGAACAATAGTAATAATAAAACAATACTCATAATTAACAATGGTCGTTGTCGCCGTTTTCATTGTGTCTGAAACCAACTTATTGCTCTGTTGTTGAGTTACTGTGGAAGAGTTGGCAGGAGATGGATAGGTCTTACTTCTCGTGGCTCTAAGGTTGGACAGCGGAACAAGAGGTGAAATATTATTTGATGGTTGCAGCTTTAACATTTTTCGAACATTGGTTGCGTCTTACGTTTGCTGTATGGGTTGTTCTGAAAGACGTCGCTTCGATGATGAACCGGTGGATAAAACAAGATGGGCACTGTTCATAATTTGTATCGAATCCATGCTGTCGATGAACATAACAAAGATAGATTGGTCCGAGCAATTTACAGCAGAAAAGAGTACAGAGGCGACGTTAGATAGCCTAAGGGCCAACATATAAGGTTGTCTAATATCTCCCTTCCGTTAGAGTTACAGAGATCGGATTTAGTTCAAATATGCGCCGTTTTGTTCGATAATCTGATTCCATCTAGACGGCAACTTCATAATACCCCCTTGTAGAACCCCCCTACTTATTTGCAAAGAACTCGGATAGCCAATTTTCACAAGCCTCTTTTGAGGCCAATTTTACACCACCAAGGGTGTTCGTCATGGACAGGAACAGGTGGTAATCACTTGGTGCTATGTCCGGGCCATATAGTGGATGCGATAAAACCTCCCATCCGAGCTCCCGTAGCTTCTGACGAGTCACCAAAGATGTGTGTGGTCTGGCGTTGTCCTGGTGGAACACTACACCCTTGCTATTGTCACGAGATGTCACATGCCTTTCTAACTCGATGTTTTCCATGATTTGATCAGTATTCGTCGTCACAGGACTTCCGCCGGCTGGCTTATCCATGGTGTCGTTTTCACCGGCTTTGAATTGTCGAAACCATTCCTCCGCGGTGATAGAGTACCATCCCGCAAAATACCATTAATCTCACATAACGTTTCTCTAGCGGATTTGCCTTTAACGAAGGAAAACTTCAAAATAGCGCGAATTTCGGCGTTAGTGAACTCCAACACGTCTCTAACTTTTGAACGCAGTATCCAAACAATCATGCATAGCGTCGTTTTGTAGGTTATGTCAAGACCATTCATGCCATGTAGCGCTTTGTACATAGCCGCGAAATTCAAAAGACAAAACAGTTTTAAATTTGTTATTTTAACACTACATTAAAATTTGTTGAAAGCTCTGAAAGCCCATCCAATATTTGTACGCACACTGAACAAGCTTTTGTGGACTTGTCTTCAGTAGAGTGTGGTGTTTGTGTGTTTTTATTTTGTGTTGTAGTGATTCTCAGATCATTTTCGGCATTAGAGCTTAGATGGATATTCAATGGCTCTGTGACCCTCATTTAGACAGTTGAAGCAGAATTCTACAGTTAGAAGCTACAGTTTTGATGGCGATACTGGGAAAGAACAACAAGAACAACCCGATGTTATTGTTACTTCTAGTGCACGTATGCGACGATTTTGAGATTGCTGCTGTGAATATTTTCTTCAGTCATTTGTCTCTCTATGCTTGCTGTCGCCTTGTAGAAATCTTCTTCTACATCATATTTTGCAGCTAGTCGCGCATCTCTTTCAACTGGCCCTACAATTAATACAGCCTCATGGTTTTTTCGTATTTATATTAGCAGAGCTTCTATCCGGATATTGAGTTGATTTTCATCTGCTGTTTTACTGTCGACTACATTCTGGGCATTGTTTATGATAGACCTTTTATATGAATCTCGTTTGTAACGTCTGACATGTTGCAGAAAGGGGGGTTGAGTTTTTAAATATAATTTATAAAGCCAGTCTTAGCTTGGGATGTTCGCACAGTCACAAATAAATGTTCAAGCATTGGAGCCGGACCACTATAAAAGCTTCTTTTTGGTGGCGTTGGTTAATAATGAGTCGGCTAAAAGTGTGTCAGCTAACCGTATGTTAGCCAATCATTCGTCTACTCGTATTTTTCGGCTAATCGATATTCAAATAGAGATTTGGCCAATATTATTATTCTGCTAATTGTGAGTCGTCCAATAGTATCACTCGGCTAATAGATATTCGGTTAATAGATATTCGCCCAATAGTATTATTCGGCCAATTGTGAGTACATGATATTCCGTCCAACGATCTTGTCGTTTAATAACCTTTTGCTATAAATTCCCCAAGTTCCAGCAGGGATTTCAAAAGTCTCTATCCGAGTACCTCAATTCTGGGCAGGGATTCGGAAGATGTGCTTCTTACAAATCGAAACAAAAAAAATCTGGCATAACTGTAGATAGAACACAATTCTACACAGTTTTAGCTGCAGTTCTAGAAGTCCGCCTGATCGCACAGTTTGCTGACTCTCGACTCAATAAACTACTTTCTGAAATAGATCATGATGACAAACGCCTCTCGTCAGATGCGTGTGCTTGCAGGAAGAGCAGTCACCGAAGATCTGCTTAAATATTCGCGGCTGCAGCGTCTACCAAGGCAAATGCTCCTATATGATGGAGATGTTGCGTCATTGGCGCTACAAGCAGAAAAGATTGCTGAGGTAAATTCTGCTCATACTATTATTATTATACCTACTATTGACCCAAACAAGGCTGCCCCGACAGCCGAAGGAAATTTGTCAGATTTGTCAGGACTGCTGGCCGAAATGCGTTTATGCATTGATCAAATCTGTGGTGAGTCAACATTACATGACCGCCGCAGACACAACTGTCAACAACGTCAGCCGCAGCGCGAGTCACGGATCCCAGCACCAATGGGATATGTTGGATCGAAATACTCCGAAAACCACGAGCCGAACTGGAACTGACACACAGTGTTTCTCCACCAACGTTTTGGAAAGGAAGCCTGGAATTGCAGAGCTTCTTGCTCTATGCGAAACCGACAGGATGTAGCAAACAACTACCAGACCGATTGCTAGACGCGACAAGCGCAATTAGTTCGACCGCATCCGAATGCCTTTTCATCACAGATCAGGTCTCCGGAATTCGATATCTGATCAACAGGGGTGCGGACAACTCAACAAACAACAAGAAAAATCACCCACTTGCTAAAACCTTTTTTCCGAAAACGGTTCAACTATAGCCACATAGCTAGTAAGTACTGATTTCAGCATCCGATGTTCTTATTAAATGGATTTTCACTATTGCCAAAGTCAACCAACCCATCATCGGATGGGATTTTCTGCGATATTTTGACTTGTTAGGTTGTAAGTCGATTTGAAAAGGAATCGTTTCAGAGACAACACAACACACCTATAAGCGCTATATGTTAAGTTAAGACTCACTTTAACAGCGCATCGACCCTCTGGAAAGTTCAGCTTTGGACAAGTTAGTTGCAAGGTACAAGGACATCACCATTGAACATCGTGTTACTCCGAAGCCAAACATGGGGTATTTTTCTATTTATCGAGACAACAGGACCGTTTGCGATAACCGAGCCGAGTTTGTCTGTGGGAACAGAGGATTTGTCGCCCATCTAGCAGCCCGTACTCAAGTCCACTTCATCTTGTGTTGATACAAAACGGCGATTGGAGACCATGCGGCAGTTACAGTCAGTATTCAAGAAATTGGACAATCAATTTCCGATGATTCTAAAAACGGCTATTATAATCCCGTTTGGATTGTTCGAGTTTACACAAATGGTTTATGAAATACAGCTCAGACTCACCAGCGCTTCATCAACAAAGTGTTGAGTTAACAAAAATTTCATTGCAAATATTAAGTATTTTTTCCTGGAAATTCGATAAATTCGCTACAGTACTTACCTTTTCTAGAGTCGAGATACGAGAAGATGGCAGCAGCACAAAAAACGGATCGATACTTATATGATGACGCTAATTTTAAAGAGATGCACCGTTTCACGTTTCAACCATCGACATTCGATCCTTTTTTCCAAAGGAGTTTCGTAGAGCAGTGTTCGACGACCTGCATAAATGCAGACTGTAGCGAGTATGTTCAAGATGTTGCATTCCATACCAGACTAAGGTCAGCCGACATACAATTTCACCGCTAGGAACATGCTTGGTACCGGATGAACGTTTCGGCCATATAAGCATCTTTCTTCTCCGATGTACCTACAAAGAAGACATAAAAGCGACCGCTGCAGCGGTGGTACCAGTTCTAGTCAGTATTTGTAATTCATGTTTTTAGGTTAGTAGTGTAGATGTAAGTTCGTGTTTAAAATATAATACTGCGTTTTCAAGAACTGTGCTCTTAATTGTTGTGGGGATCGAACAATAAAAGATAAAGATACAAAAATTCCATTATTGTAGAATAATAATATGCATTCATTATAATTAATGTATTGTATTTTTACATCGTTTACAAAGTTTGGTGTATTTATAATAGATATTTTACTTATTTTTAATTTAGAGAATATTATCATTACAGAATAGATATTTATCTCTTGAGATAAAATAGTTTAACAATGTTTTGTTTTATTAGAAAATATTTCTACATTACATTCAAAATTTATTTAAAGAAGAAGAAGAATTAAAGATTAAAAATTGAACTTTTACATTCCGCGGTTTGGCATTTGTTGTAATTGATAAAAAATATTTTTTTCGTTTCATTTTCACAAACAATCTCGATTTTGAATAGAATGAATTGTACGCATTAAACAAAATTGGTTTCTCTAAACATGCGTCTGTCCTTAAGATACCGAACTCATCTTATGATGCGGTGAGCCCATCTGCGTCAAACAACTGTCCAGCCACTGCAGCGGTCCATTCAAGTGTATCTCGATCCAGCACGGTGTCGAAGTTACGTCCTGTCGATGATATTCGGCTCCCCATCCCTTGACAAAGCTCAATCGAATCGAACACATTTTGACAAGATCGTTGACCGCCTCATATCCACCAACTGCAACTCGCATACGTTCGTTTAGCAGTTCCGCAAAGCTAGCATTATTGAATATCTTCAGTGAGTACGTTGGCGGTATCTTACAAACGGTACTTGCATGAAAGTTATTCTGGTAATTGCTGTTGCGACTCTGTACAAAAATGGCAGAGTCCGAACGGTTCTCGACATACACTTCACCATTTACATAGGTCAATAGTAATCCTTTGCCAATCGAACGACGTGTCTGCTCAATGGTTATGTTTCGGTTAACGTTGCTCAGTTGACCCAGACAGAAACGGCCACACACATTGCTGGGATGTGTGTACCCGTCCACAATAACTTCAATGGTGTTACACTGGAAGATCTCACCGACTCGTGAGTTCAGTTCATAATATGCGATTCTTGCCCAGTACTGTTGTTCCTCAAAGTAGACTGGAGACGATTCTGTTGCTGTCTGATTTGTTTCCATATTTATGCCGGTACCATCCATTGAGTTTGTAGAAGCATTATCCATAAATGGACTATATGCCGGAGGTGGAGTGTCCGGCTGTGCGTCATACGGACTTGATGGATTTGAATTGTACACAGGACTTGGCATCATGGTAAGCATGTTAGATGGACTTGCCGGTGAGGCAACACTTCCATTCGGACTGGACGCTGATGACATCATGCTGTTTGGACTGGCCATCATTGGATTCGGCATAGATGTAATTATACCGTTTGGACTGAATGTGTTCTCATAGCTGCCATCCGGACTGTACTTGGGTTCGGCCATCTGCTGTTGTTGATACGGCATCATTTGTTGCGGATGTGCTGGTGCAAATTCAGAATGTCTAGGAACCAGAACCGGTGGCAGAACGGGACTTTCGATTCGCTGGTAGTGATATGGATTAATGCAGACATCCTTGTTCTTAGAGCCAAAAGTGTATGGACACGTATCGATCGGTTTGAGCTCGTGGTGAGTTTGCAAATCTGGCCAACGCCATACACGACAGTAGATAACATGTGGTAATCCTTTTTTGTGTGAAACCTAGATAAAATTAAGGTTATTTATGGATAAAAAAATTAAAATATTTGTAAACTCACTTGAAGTCGACCGTCCAGTGATCTGGGTATAGTAATGCATTTCGAGGGGGCTGTTGGATTAGACAATGCTCGTTCCAGGTCTTCGATAGCTCCTTTGCGTTTTTTTAACTTTTTCACTAGACTGTCAACAGCTTTTTCGGCCCACTTTTCCTCTTCATCGCCTTGTTTCCATCCTAGTAGTTTCTTAACGGCAGGACTTGTAAATCCAAAGATGCTGCTTAGCGTCGAGAAACCGCTACTGGTTGACGGCGACTTTGACGAAGACGAATCCTCATTGATCATAATGAAAACTTATGCTTAACACAATAGCACTTTAAACCGGCACGTATGACGACAAAAGTACGTCTGAGCAGAGTTTTGCTTTCCTTATTTCCAAATAATACATCTTATAGAGATAACAAATCAAACACACACACACGCGTATATGGTCACATTAAATTTCCCCGGTTTTACCCCCGCTTTAGATAATTACCATCGAATGCATGCACAGGTAACTCCATAAAATTATCAGCGTTCTCCACAAATCTTTATGTAATTCATGCGTGTCTTAGGTAATATAAAAATGAGGTTTATTGCCCCGGTGTACTTTTTGTATAGTATAAAATAAATTTGAAAGACATGTCTTTGTTAAAAGTAAATATTTCTATATATAGATCATAAACTATAAAGTGTGGATTTGTTGATTGCTTCTACCTGTAAAACAGCACGTACTGCGTATTAACGTTATATCCCTTCAATCAAGGATTACTTGAAAGGACTCTGGTGTATTATATAATTGTAGAGCGTTGATCGATTATAAAATTATATATTATGGACAACGTGGCAACACCGCACAAACAATATAAATTAAAATTAATAAAACCAAGAAACCACAACTTTGAGTCACCACCTATATAATTACGTTTTCATGCAGGCATCGTGTGCGGGTGGCGCGAGTACTGTGTTTATAAATGGGGCGAGACCGCAAATGATAATCACGCCACTTTCACACCACCTTGCTTGATTTTCGCTTCGTGTACTTAAAATATATATATGTACGTACTTAGTAAAGAGAGTGTATAAGACGTTCCGCGGAATTACTTAACATAATCTCAACACAGGAAGTTGTGGCACAATTTAAATTATCCACCTAGCCATGCAGTCGCCACCCTCGCCTAATGAAATATTATTTGTAATTAGCATTTATCGCGTGTCAGTGCGCTGCTGGATGAGATTTCGAATTTTCCTAATTGGATGTTGGTTATCTGTAAGAAATCGCGTTTGCGCTGGTGTATATAATAAGTACTGTACATAATATTTAGTTATATACAGCATTACTTATGCGCATGCATAATATTTATGCTAATTTTGGTTTTTCCCTTGCGTTAGGGCGGTGTTTGTTTACTGTCGTTGTCACATGGTTTACAGCTGAAAATGATATATACGCTTTAAGTCACTTAAATGCAATGACGTTAAAAATATTCTGTTTTCGATTAGGAAATATACTTGTAATAGTAAACTAAACATAAATACTCATATCATTCATGATAGGTTCTTTCGTGATAATGATAAAGACCGATAAACTACAAAATAATTTCAATTTTAAGATTATTTAATGGCAAAATATACTGATGTAGCCGATTTGAGGCAAAAGGTATTATAAATGAGAAAATATATAAGTTGTTTTAATTCGTATAAATAAAAATTATAGATATAGATAGACGTCGCTGTTGAATAATTTAGACCATTTATAAAAATTTAAGTGTAAATTTGTGTTAAATATGTGGAAAAAGCAGGTCATCAACTATTTTAGCTATTTAGTGTACATGTATTCTTGGTAAACAATAATAAAATAATAATAAAAGTTAAGAAATATTTATAAACATTTATATATCATATCAAATCATGTATTTCATGTACTCTAAACAGTTTAGAAAGCAAAAGTATGTAATACATCTATTACAAGCCGTTATTAGCATACGTCACATAAACAGTTTTTACATAAAATTTATTTAAATTGTGTTCTGAAACAGTTCTTATGTTAAATAATTTCAGTTTTACATGTAATATTTCATCTAATTAGTTTTAGTGAACAAACGTTAACCACATGTTTAGTGTTCAGGTAATACAGACACAGTGCGATCAAACTCTTTGAGAGACCATGAAAAATACAATCGAATGGATTATTCAAGAGACGTCATTAGCATCGTTGAAAGTAATCACTACGTACTGAAATCAATTCTAACTGGTGTTTCTGATAGGATTCATAAACGAATAGCTGTCAGAAGGAGAAGCCACACTGAAATGCGTCAGGAGAAGTCAAAAGTGAAGACAACGCTAATTTTGTTCTATGATAGCTTGGGCATTGTCCACCAAGAATTCGAAACTAAAAATGTATCTGAAAGGATGCTATTTTGAAGATGTGGACAAAATAAAAGCGGCCGGTGAATGACCTTGAAAACTCATTTCAATCACTTTGAATTGCTGTCAACGTTGCATCGACTCGGAAGGGAACTACTTTGAATACACATTTAAAAAATTTATGATTATGATTTATGAAAAATTTCAAGACATTCGTTTTTATTACACAGGTCTTACGAGAGTTTGATAACTCCAAAGATTTAGTACTATAATGGATATGCCGATACTATTTTTTTGTGTCACGCGCGCCCGAGATTTTAAAGACGTATAAGCAGGTGTGTTCTTGTTTTTTTATAATTTAAATTTTATCATAATTATTATTTAAAGTTCTCTTAAATATAAAAAAAATTGTTTTTTTAACATATTTTATTGTCCTTTAAAATGTATAGTTTTAGTACATGAATTTCTTCTTCCTTTGTAAAAAAAAAAACAAAATAATAAATATAAAAACAAGAGTAAAACTTATTTTCAAATTAATTAAACTACAAATAACAAGTTACTAACCAAAAATTGTTATGTTATCAGTTTTATTACTGAATCTAACGCTTCAGCTTTCCACACAACTCTTTTTTATAATTCCACTAGTATTTGTTGCTATTACTTATTACTATTACATTTATTTATTTATAAAAAATTACATAAAAAGATAAATATTGTGCACCCGAAATCAATTGTTTATAATTTTTTGAAGAATCTATTACAAAATGTTTAAATATGTAACACACTTCAAGAAACTCGATAAGCATGTAATTTGTATAGCGCTTTTACTTTCGCTCTCGATTATCGTTAGGCCTTCGATCGCACTGTGTATTTTAAGTACTGTTTAGAAAGCATATAAATTACAAGTATTTAACTTATTAACTGTTATTTAACATAGGTCACATTAGCTAAAATTTTAACAGTTATTACATAAAATATATTTAAATTTTGTTCTGAAACAGTTGTTAACCAAATTTTTATTGTTGTGTTCAGGTATATATAATAACTATATCCAAAATTATTGTCTCAACTATTGTTACAAAAGGTTGATGATATTGGAATTAATAATAGGTTTAATAAGAAGACATTATTATTGCTTAAGTACACATTTTTTTTCATTCTTGCGGGTGATAGGTAAATGAAGGTTGTAATAGAGAAAGAAATAAATAAATAAAAGTTTATAGGTTTATACATCTGTTAAAAATACTTGATTTAGATATATATGTGGTAACCCATATTATTTGTCGTGACCAGCTCCACCTTATTGTATCGCTAATTAAAATTAAGCTCAGACAATTCATTTTCATTACTTATAATTACATATACATTTAACATATTATAAAGGGTTTTCCAATAGGGACGCTCGAACTTTGACAGCTCATTGCGGCCATGTTGTTTGAGTGACAGATGTCAA
>JANSTU010012712.1:0-15120 GCA_027564075.1 Bolitophila hybrida | reverse complement strand
CTTGATTACTGCTAAACATTAGGTCCAACAATTTACCTTGGTAATTGAAAACGTTGTTCAGTTGATATAGATCACTATCAAAAAGCATAGAAATGACAATTAATCAATCACAAGGCCAATCATTGAGTGTTTGTGGACTGAATCTGGGAAATGAATGTTTTTTACAAGGTCAACTGTATGTCGCATGTTCCCGTGTCGGAAAACCATCCGCCTTGATAGTTTTTGCACCTGACAACAAAACGAAAAATATCGTTTATCACAGAGTGCTTCAATGAGGGGTAATACAATTCAAAATCGACCCGACCGCAACCCATCCAGCAAATCATCATTCCAATGGAAAACAGATTTTTTTGCAATTTGAAATAAATACCGATTGTAATACTTTTCGGAGACAAAATTAAAGATTTCCAAGTTCTCCAGTACGACAATTGGCAGTTAGTTTCAGATTGACTCCAACAATGTTCAATGTTATGAAAACACTTTTGATTTCGATATTCAATTTTGGGTATTTTAATTAATTTTGAGTATTCAGTTCATGAATAAAAATCATACAAATAATTAAATGTGAATGAATCTTTTTATTGTTAAACAATAAATCTTTGGCATTAGCCAGCTGGAAATTGTTGTGCTGGAAATTGTTGTGAGTGTTAGAGCACAGTAGCTCCAATAGCACAGTACAAAAGCAGCACATTAGCATGACCTAACCAGTCGTGTAAACCCGTAATGGTCAATGAATCGGCATCGCACACTGGCCATATGTCCCACAAGGGATTACAGGATCCAATGATTTGATGAAATAAAGAATCATCAATATTTTCTTTTTAACAATTTCAATACAGAATAAGCCATTTTGTTTCATATTTGAAAATGTCAAAAATGCCAGCTTTTCTGCCAACAAGCTTTTAGTTTTCATTTCAACAAAATCTTCCATCCAATGATGAGTTTAAAGGCACAATAGAGATAAGATATATTCTGATACTTATAAAACGATTTTGGGTATATTTTTTCACCAAACATACTTTCCTTCTCACATTTGTATAATTGCGTAACCATTACTTCGGAAGCAGTCAGATGATCATTTGCTGGAACATGTTTTTAACGGGCCGTCGGTGATGTTTTTTGTGTTTTAAAAACCCAGTCAGATATTTTTTTATTATTTTACATGTAATTTATTATATTTTCTCGCATGAATTTTATTTTAGATTTTTTTGATTTCTGATTATGACCGACCTTTACCGAGTCATAGTCTTTTTCGTTAAATATTTTTCATATTATATATTTTTCATTTTTCATTGTTTTTTTGCAAATCTTAACAATATGTTATTCGTTTCATTTTATTTTTTTATTTTATGTTACAATGAAATTTTATAAAAAAATCGATTTGTAGAATAATATAATATAATTTAACTAATAAACTTTTTTTTTATCATTTGTTTCGGTTTTTCAATTTTTTAAATTAAAATAACACCAGATAATGTGGCGAACAACTAATTTGAAACAACATATATTTGTAATTATTTGCATATATTTATTGTACGAGAAATTATATAATAAACTGAAATAGATCAAATCTTTTATTTTTTTAGATATTGTCTGCCAGTAGTATTTTTATAAAATCGTCTGTAATTAAAAAAAAAATTAAAAAATCGGAAAATTTATTCGATCGTTTTATATCAGAAAATCCAGCTCTACGTCGGCGCTGCTCTTCACAATATCCTAAAATCGACTTTCTTCCATAATATTTTACCATATTTTATTTTCCCTCTTTTTCTGCCCTCTTTCTACTACACCCAATTATGAATGTAAAAAAAATGTAATGTTTAATGCCTTTAATTTTGTACACCATCAGGGATAAGATTCAATTGACGGCGTGATTAATTACATGCAGTTGATGACATTTGACTATAAGTACTACTACTAACCATATACAGCGTTGCCACATCATGAACATAAAAACGGCTAGAATTGCCGCAAAAATCTTTAAAAATGGCTAAAAAGGCTTCAAAAAACGGCTAAAAAAATTCTAAATATATTTTTTTTAAAATTACACGATCTTCTGTATTCACGCTTAAAATTATGTAATTTTAGAACTTTTAAAGGTTTTAATAGACGACTTTAGCATATGAAAACCCTGTTCTAAAAATCCTAAAACGTCGAAAATGCCTAAAAATTTCAATTAAAAGGATTTTATTCGAAGATTTTTCATGCCAAAATCTTGTTTCAAAATTACTAAAAGGCCTAAAATACATAATAAATAATTGCATATTTAAACTTGACACTTTCATATTCTAACATTTTTTTAAGAAAATATTTGGATTAATTATATTACAATTTAATTATTTATTAATATTATATCACATTTACGATATAAAAACTTTCTGCATTTAACTGTACTATTAAGCAAAATATTATTTGACATTTTGCGAATATAATACAAAAGGAAAGAGACAATAGAATATGATTGATGCGATGATTCGAAGTTCGCCAAGATACCAGACCAAACAAAAACAACGCTTGGTTATATTAAAGTTCGAGCTAAGACCGAACTGTGATTATCTAAAGAGTGATGTTGAGATAATCTGCCTAAATCGCTAAAACTTATTTGCTAATAATTTAAATTTTAAACAATAGAAATGAAAAAATGTTTTAATTTTAGCTGTCAGTTTGTAATCATCATTTAACAAAAAATATATGTTTTTAAACGACAAACACAAGTCATTTCACGTAATGATTATGTTGAAATTTGCATTGCAACATTGGAGTATTAAATTATGTACAAGAAATGAAGACAAGTTGATGACATGCATTTTTCCAACCTTACTAAACACTCTCATGTTAGACTCAATGTCTTCATTAAAATATTGAGAGAGATAATTAATTTAATTTTGTTTAGTAGATCGCTAAACACAAAATTAATGCAAAGGCCCACAAACTAATTTCAGTAAGACTGTATACAAGCAAATCAAATTCAAATACTTCCAATAATCATCCGACCAAAGCATCACCCTAATTCATGTTATAGGCGATGACGTATAGAGGGCAGCAGTTGAGGCTATTTTCCAAATGACAGTGACAGTTAATATTGAAGTTGAACGCTTTTGCACAATTCCAATTGAAACTTTGCGATTTGTGATTAGATTATTATTGTAGTTTGTTTCATATAGTTTCGTGTTTCCATCACGTTTCCGTAAGTTTCCCAACTATTAAATAAATGAATATTATCGTTTTTATTTGACAAAATTAATTAATTAATTTATATAATACATAGAATACACTATAAACATGTCTTTTGTTAGTCGTGTCGCCCGAAACGTGAGTACCACTAAACGTAAAATATGTGTATAACTATAATTATGTAATATCATCATTACTTTGCAGATTCCTCGTGTCTTCAAAGACCTGTCCGCACAACCTCGTCTGATTCACACAGGTAACTATAAAAATCTATTAAAATGTAGTAAATACTAACTGATTCAATTCAGGAGCAAAACTGTGCGTTGCTGATGTACAAAAGCCGGCGCCACAATTCCAAGGTACTGCTGTTGTAAACGGTGAATTTAAGGACATTGCACTTGATCAATTCAAGGGAAAATATCTGGTTTTGTTCTTCTACCCGTTGGATTTGTAGGTGTTGATATATAATTAATAAAAATTATTATAAATGCTATTAATATTTTTTAGCACATTTGTCTGCCCTACTGAAATCATTGCGTTTAGCGATCGCATTAAGGAGTTCGAGGCAATCAATACACAGGTGGTGGGTGTGTCCGTAGACTCACATTTCAGCCACTTGGCCTGGTCCAACATTGACCGCAAAGTAAACGTTTTAAATGTTTTGTTTATTTGTTTATTATAATAAAATATGTTATTTTACAGAATGGAGGAATCGGCTCTCTTAAGTATCCGCTTTTGTCGGATATCTCAAAGAAAATCTCTGCCGATTATGATGTTCTGATCAAGGACGCTGGTATTGCTCTGCGCGGTACCTTTATCATTGACACCCAGGGCATTATCCGACAGAAGTCTATTAACGATTTGCCAATTGGTCGTTCGGTCGATGAAACCCTGCGACTGCTCAAGGCTCTGCAATTTGTTGAGGCTCATGGAGAAGGTAAATAATACACTGTTAGTTTAAAAAACTATAATCTTATACTTTATATGTATTACTTAGTGTGTCCAGCCAACTGGGACCCAAATACGAATGCAGCAACTATTAAACCAGACCCAGCGGCTTCAAAGGAGTACTTCAACAAGGCTAACTAATATAAAAAAACGTATTTTCTTTTGTATGATTACGGTTAATAAAACTATTTGTTTAATTAAAGAGGTCAACAAATCATCGATTTTGATTTTTCACAATTTTATTATATTTTTGTAATTTGGATTAACTTATATCCGACTATTTTATGTATGTTATAAGATTACAACATTTAAACCAATTTTTGGTTACACAAAGACTGTTGGAGTTCATTATTTTATTGAACTTTCGAGAGATATATCAAATGTCTGCCTAGAAATTGGTGTCAAGCTACTGGTGTATATGTATCTGTTTGTATGGTTGTTTACGTATAAATTGCATTCAACTTGGTGGAGGTGGTGGTGGTGGTGCTAGTAGGCCAGACATGCCAGGAATTCCAGGTGGCGGTGTTGGTGGAGGGGGCGCACCGGGCGGAGGAGGTGGTGCAGAACCGGGTGGTGGTGGTATAAATGTTGGTGGTGCGTTACCCCATGGAAACTGTGGTGGTGGCGGTGCCATCATGTTCGGGGCACCCCAAGGCTAGTAAAATATTTTTTTTAAATAAGTTAATTTATTGTTTTTACGTTTAAGAATAAAAACATACCGGTATGCCATTTCCTGTGCCTGGTGGTGGTGGCATAATTGTGGGCTGAGTACCTGGCGGAGCCATTGATCCTCCTGTACCAGGAGGCATCGGCATGGACATTCCACCCTCTTGATGTAAACTGCCTGGTGGCGGAGGCTGACTAGGTGGCATCCAAGACATTAGAGGCGGTGGGCCCGGTGGTGGGGGCTGCGAACCAGGTGGTCCTGGTGGAGGCATCATTGAAGACATATTATGTTGCTGTGAATTCCATGGAGGCTGTTGCTGTTGTTGCTGCTGCTGTTGTTGTGGTTGCTGCTGTTGTATTTGAGGAGGAGCCGCAATTGCACGTGGTGCAGAGGGTCGGTCGAATAGCGAGTAATTTCCACGATTCAATTGAGCTTGCACAAGAGGATCGATTTCCTTCTGTTTCGGTGGTGGTCCTTCACCTAGTTCTGCCATCAGACTCAAATATTCTTCATCAATCTTAGCCTGAGCATTAGCAGAAGGTGGTCCACCCTGACCAGGCCGCTTGCTGCGACAATCCTTGGCAATATGACCAGCACCACCGCATGACGAACACACAATATTATTTGTGATATTCGGTTTGTCCGGACACAACCAACTCTTGTGCTCTGTAGAGCCACAGTTCGTACAACGTGGACCATCTGTCTCACGAAGCGTTCCATTCAATTGGGCCAGTTCACGCAACTGCATGCGTCTCAAATCATTGTGACCTTCGGGCACCTCAATTCCTTGACGAATTACATCCTTGATTTTGTCAACTGCCTTCTTTACGCACTCTGGATTTCCAGCTGTAATAAAAGCGTGCAACGGCTCGTCCTCGCCAGGTAAGGGTTGGCCATCCTTTCGACCAACTTTACCCTCTTTCACCGAACCCTTGCCACGTATAATGATCTTAGCTCCAGTCTCCTTTTCCATGGCTAAAATATTAAGTTTGTTAGAAAATGTCCAGTATATTAGATTTATACTCACATTTTAGAGTGTTTCCACGTGGACCAATCAGTAGTCCAACGAAATTAATGTCAGGATGCTGTTCTTGTGGTATCAGAACTTTGTCACTCACTCGAATCACAGGAGGTCTTTAAATATTGTAATTTTAGATATAGAGTAAGAATATAACAAACGCATTTTGACTTACTTGTAATCCGCAGGTGGCTTAAAGTCAGGATTCATGCACTGCATGCGTAGCACCAACTGATGACGTTGCTCTTCCAAACGCTTTCTTGTACGAAACTCTCGTGTATTTAACCTTTTGCCATCAGAGCTGTAGATCGGTTCTGGCGAAGGTGATCTGTGGAAGAAACAAGAACGGACGTTAATTCCCGTTTTAAAAATGTGTACAGCGTGTACTCCTAGTGCACATGTACTTTTATTTTTTAGGGTTTCGTGTGTTGGTGTGTGTGTTTGTGTTCTTAACGTCCATGCTCACGCACACAGAGCATTTCTGCTCTTTGCACATATGCACAGACGTCCTTATTTATTTCCTACAAACAAAAAAAAGTGTCTCATTTAATTAATTACGCTATAGAAAAAAGTGAGAATCGATTACGGTTATGATTAGAGATTTTTTGATTGTTGGGAGATTGAAAGAATTAAGAAAAAACAATTATTGTGGATTAGATTAGATTAGAGCTGAAAAAATTGATTGATTAGGATTAATGTGGTTTTGTCTCTTTCTCTGTTTCTCGTGTTTCTGAATTTTAAAATTGAAATTTCGATTATTATTATTCTTTTTTTTAGTTTTGTTCTTTTAAATAAAAAAAACATAATTATACTATTTTTTGTGCCAATACTAAGCGAGCTTGGAGGCGATGACATCAGCACGAAGGCCTCGCATCAAAGGAACACATTTGTCAAGACACACAGCTTCTAACAGAAAATAAATCTTAGTTCGATTAGACAGATTCGTTTGTGAACAAAATTTTCATGTGATTTTATGGAACTTGTTTTCACAATTACAGTTACAGGCTAGACTAATAAGAGAATGGGACAGCTAAAAGTATAAATCAAACAATTATGATGTAATTAAATTTACTCCAAATTAGGTTTATAGATTAAAGTCAAAATTTGCAGCCCAAACTCAAATTAGTCATTTGCTTCCACAACAAATGTTTCAAATAAAATGCACTTTTAAAGATAATTCAGATGCAAATGGTCACCCATTGGCATCAAACCTGTTTATCCTTTGATTTCAAAACATCGTCCACCGCCAAAGTTTCCATATACAAGACACCGGATTCGTATCATATGGTTGATGCCATCGTAGTCTTTGATGATTGCTCAGACCAAAATCGGCACACATGAATATAAGAGTTTTTATAAACCAAGTCAAACCTCTCTTCGTTGCTGACAGCGCTCAGATCTCCAGTACGCAGCTTCCGGCTGATTTCCTCGATCTGCAGTTGAACTGAAACAAAGCGGGTTAAAACGAGGCAAGCCCCGATGTTAGAGATACGATCAAACACCAAGAGTACACATTAATATAAAATGATTTTATAGATTATTTAATTCAGTTTATTTTAGTTTAGTTTCCGCATAGATGTCTTCAGCTTCCGTGCACACATACTTACAATTACGAGTGAACTTCTTCAAAATAATTACCACAAACCAAAAGGGGAACAAAACTCAGACAAACTCTCTAGAAAAGTTATTGCAAAAGTACAGTGAAAATAAATAAAATAAATACTGTATCTAAAAAATGATTATGATTAGCGAATAAGAATGTTCCTGTAACACAAGTTTTGGCTGTTGTCATGAAAAGAGAGCTAAAGTTTTGTGGACCCGTTACGCAAATCTGTTGGAACACTTCTGTATAAATTGTGAATTAAGAGATTTTCTTTCGTTTCGATAAAAATAACAATTCAATATATAATAATAATGGCCTACACACTATTTACGAAGCTTCATTTCAGTAAATCTATAATTACAGAACATGCGAAATTGGTTGTGATATAATTACCTAGATATGCCTCCTGTTGATGCGAATCCAGAGAAGCGGGCAGAATGGTCGGCATGCCCGGTATAAAGGTCTTGTCATTTTCACTGCCTCCCCATCTTGATTTCTTCTTCTTTGCTCGGGCATCTCCGTCTTTAATAGATATTTAGTATCATAAAATTATTAAAATGATATGTATATATTTACTTGTGTCCACCATTTCCTGGTCTAGGCTATTTGAGTCATTACTATTGCAGTTATACATCTCAGCGAAATTCTTCGTTGCTGCTCTTGTACTAGCAGCTGCCACAGCCTCTAATATGACCTGTGCCAAGTCGAGTTTATCATCTCGAAAGTCCTTCTCACGACTCCTAGACTTATTTTCTCTGGTGCTGCCACGATCGCTTCGATCTGGATCACGATCATTCCGATCACCACGTTCATTTCGATCATTCCGATCACTACGTTCACGGTCACCACGACGACGGTCACTACCACGATCTTTCTCACGCGACCGTCGATCATGACTTCTACTGCGCGATTTGCGTTTACGTGCACGATCCCGATCTCGACTCCTGCTTTTACGATTATCCCGGTCACGACTGCGATCACGATCTTTGCTCTTACGTTCTCGGCGCTCGTACTTTTCACTGCCGCGGTCTCGGTCACTGCGATCCTTATGTCGATCTTTATCTCGACTCTTCTCTCTGAGGAATATAAATATTAAAACAAAATTCATTAAATTTTCAATTTTTTATATGGAAAAACAAACATGGCGGAGTGCCGGGCACTCACCTCATTTTACGCCTTTCACGGTCGCGATCCTTTTCTTTTGACTCGGATTTGGAACGATCCTTGTCTCGTTCACGGTCACGATCACGTTCCCGATCTTTTTCTTTGTGTCTTGAGCTCATTTTTAACGTGTATTGACTGTTTAAGACCGGATAATGTGTAGTTGTCTACGTCGTATACCCGTACAGCATTTACACGTTTCGGTTTTGCGATTTGCGATGTCGCACAGCGCAGAACGCCAACGCAGAAGCAGAAGTTCAACTTCAACCAAACTCACAAACTGCAAAAAAATGGCCGCTACACACTATCTCATTTATTATTATTGACATCGGCATACGGTCACACTACTGCACAGCCGTATAAAGCAATATTATGTTGTCTCTTTTTGGTTTCGTGTTTACGTTTTATTTTACAGTAGTATTCATAAAATACGATGGTTCAAAATTACATTAGCTGCAGTAATTCGTAAGAACCCAACAAGTAAACGTTGTGTTATTTGTTCTGTGTTCAGCTATAAATTATAAAATGTATGAATTGTTAGAATTGCATATTATCAGATAAAGAAATTGGAATACATGCAGGACGTATTATTATTATATAATATAGAGTGATTGTTTTAACTACGTTTGCTTTTTTAGAACCTTATTAAAATACTATTTTTGACAGACAGCTAACAAGTTAACCTCATGTTTAAAAATAAAAGGTTTTATATTATGTGAATGACAATCAAATGTGAATGCCAAAAAACCTCGTGACGATAAAAACATAAAATATAATATAGATCTATAAAAATAAATAAAATAATAATAATTAAACAAATAATGAAGACATAGTCGCTGTAGTGAAAACAAAAAAAGAAACTTTAAACAAATTTTTCGTAATAATAAAAAAAAGTATTTCTACTCCTGCTAAGACACATTTTTCAATAAAAAAAACATATTATATAAACCAAAATAAAACAAATCCTTAAAATTATAGTTAAATTAAAAAAATGCTATACTATTCAACAACCAAAGATATTCCATATATACGTCAACACGTTTTCGAAACGAAGTATATTTTTGACACCTGTCATTTTATCGCCATTTCATTCTTTTCACTGTATATTATTCTCTGCCGTATTCACTTATATTTGAAAGGGTCGATCTAGTTGGCCTGAAAAAAGGTTATTTTGGGGGTACAATGCTGCTGAATAACATGTTGGTGACGTTTTCCAAAATTCTGTAATATCCTCTTTTAGTAATTTTATTGCTGGTGTCGCCACGAGAGCATTTATAATACATTTTATTAATTTGTTGGTCAGCATTTCATATGTTTACTGATACGATTACACGGTCTGTTACATGATAATAAATGACGACAGTTCAATTATTCACCCAAACAGCAACTGTGCATATTCAACTGCTATCCAACTGCAAAAATGTGCCACATTATAGAAAAAATGAATTTTCAACTGTTAACTGTGACCTTGTCAATATCAGTTGCCAAAGTCACAGTAGCCAACTGTGAAAATTCACCAAAAACGGCAGATGATACGGCTAAATGTGATTACACGAATTGCTAATTTTTGGCAGCGAGACAACTGTCGACAACTGTTATGAACTGTCGAGGCGATTGAACGGCAACTGTCGTCAACTGACAGAAAATTATCAGTAACTGCTACATTTAACAGTCGGTGTAATCGTAGCTTAACGCTACATTTGCTATTTAAGTAGTAATATACAGGCGGTTTTAAATAATAGGTTCAAGCACACAGTCCTACTTATTTTTGAATAGGAAAATCTATCCAAATCGGAGAGGATATCAGTTCAAAGTTCTTGTTTTACAATACATATTTAAAAAAGACGTCAACATGTTTAACATCAAAGAAAATATACAATATATAGTCACAGTCATATCATTTTCTTCGCCAAAGTTTTGCGAAGTAATCGAAAAACTGCAATTGTATTTACATGTTACTGTCCATGTTAACGTCCTCTAACATATGTTTTCTTATACTTTTAAGGCAATAGTAAAAAAAAAATCAAATTTCTTCTTATAACCGAAGTTTGCTGGGATTTCGTTATAGCAGTTTTTTCAATCAATTTAGCCGCAGCCCTAGAATTTAACCACATTGGCTCAGTCGGCGATCTCAACTGTTATTTGACAATTGACATGACAGTTTCATTACGAATCTGTCAAAATTCAGAAACTCGAACTACACGTGCGGTTTAATACTGCGTGCTGTGTAAACATTTTACTTTAGATTATTTATTTATCGTAATCCTACAATATTTCCTTGGAATCGTTTAGTTAGATCTAATTCAGAGTAGCGGTGTATAATTAAAATTATAACAAAACTAATCAAATTCACCGATTTCGTGTGACCAAAACATAAACATAACCTCAAAGCGACCGTGCAGCAATCATGGCTAAGACTAAAAACAAGAAACGAGTGGCAGCTGATGTACTGACCAGCAAGAAGTCTGTGGTACACTCAAAGAAACACAATCCATTCGAGGTGCACACAAATAAAGAGAAATTCTCGATTCTGGGACGACAGCTTAAGCATGACCGTGGTATGCCGGGTATTTCGCGGGCGAAAGCAATTAAACGTCGTAAGGATACTCTTGGCCAGGAATACATGACCAAGAATAAAACAAACACGTTTAAGGACAAGCGAATCGGTGAGAAGAATATGACAAAGGAGGAAGCAAATGCTGCAAGATTCATGGCAGAGCGTTTGAATCAATTCAAGGCAAACAAAAAACAGTCACTGTTCAATTTAAACGAAGATGAGCTGTTAACGCACAAAGGTCAGACACTCGAGGAAATCGAGCAATTTCAAGACACGATTTCCGACGATGATGATGATGATGAGGAAATTGGGAAGCTTGACGCACAGTACACTGGAGCTGCTCATTTCGGTGGTGATGATGCTGACGATGGGCACGGTCGAAAATCAGCAATTGAAGATCTGATCGCCGAACAGAAGAGAAGAAAGAATGAGATTTGCAAAGAGAAGGAAGAGGTCAGTGAACTGACGCATAAGCTGGACGAGAACTGGCGCAGTCTAATTCCGTTAATGGGAAAAATGAGCAAAGATGATGACGAAGTTAAACCTAAGCCCGATGACTATGATCGAGCTCTGAGGGAAATGATCTTCCAGCCCAGAGGTGCGGTAAGTGATAGATTGCAATCCGAAGAGCAAATTATTCAGAAGGAAAAAGCTAGACTGGAAACGCTGGAACGTGAACGGTTAGAGCGAATGCAGGGTCTTACAGAAGAAGATAAACGTATCAAGCATCGGTCTGCTGATGATCTGGACGATGGATATTTCTTGCAGCCCGTTCAGGCAAAGGAACAAGAAGTACTAACCTACGACAAAAAGAACAACAAAGCCAATCGTGGTGATGTCAGTGACAGCGACGATGAGGTTACTAATTTTGGTCAAAACGTAGAGAGAGGAGAGGATGCTAGTGGTGAAGAAGAAAGTGAAAATAATGCCGAAGAAGATGAATCTGGATCCGAAGAAGAAGGAGAGAGCGAAGATGAGGTAGACAATCTAAGCGATCTGAAAGAATCAAGTGACGAAGAGGATACAGTAAAAGTCACAAAGAAACGCAAGCTTAGTGAAAATGCAGAACCGGAAGAAAAGAAAATAAAAGCACCGCCAAAGATTACCACCGAACAGGAACGTAAGGAAATGATGGCAAAGGCTGCTGCTGAACTACCATACACTTTCGATCTGCCTGAATCCTACGAAGAACTAGAAAAAGTTCTGCGAAAACAAAACGCAGAATATCAAAATGTCATTGTTGAGCGTATGATCAAGTGTAATCATCCCAAGATAGTACACGAGAATAAACCCAAAATGGTTACGCTATTTGCGTACCTTCTTCAGCACATCAATGACACATTCGAATCGGCCACCGCTAACAATATCGAAAGCTGCTTTATGATTCTGGATCGTCTCTGCCCGCACCTTTTTGATCTCTCACAAATTAATCCTTCTGAGACTACGCAGTGTTTCAAAGAAGTGATCAAAGAAAAACAGGCAGACTTTAAAGAAAGTGGTGGAAGTACAAAGTCATATCCTACACTTGACACACTTGTTTTTCTGAAACTTGCTTCGAATCTGTACTCAACATCAGATTTCCGTCATCTCGTAGTGACACCATGCTTTTTACTGCTCAGCCAACTGTTGACACGGTGCAGAGTAATAACAAAGGCTGATATATCGTATGGTTTGTTCTTGGTGACTGTTGTTTTAGAGTACACACAGCTATCGAAAAGATTTCTGCCATCGGCTCTGAATTTCCTTTCCGGTGTATTGTTCTTGGCTGCCAAGAAACGGCCTATCGAAGTGCTCAAAGTCATTCCGCCCTTCCGGTCAACCGACGACCTGAAATCGCTATTGGTCTTAACACATGCCGTCGACAAAAAAGCTTCAGTTGGAAACGATAAACTCCAGGCAAAAGATCTAGTGGAGACCACCATTGACGAACAGTTTAAAGTAAGGGCTGTGAACACAGCTCTGAAGCTTTCTGCTGACATGTTGACCCTTTTTGCAGAAAACACCGGGGCCCCGTACTTAGCGGTTCAGTTTGAGAGTATTATCGAGAAGATAGACGTTGATGACTATCCGGAATTTGTGCTGGATTCGGTGCGCAAGTGTCGTATAGCATGTGACACTCTCAACGAAAAACGTTTCTCCTATATTGTACCTGCTGTACAGCGTCCCAAGGCACTGCGTTTGATGGAGCCGAAGTTTGAGAAGGTGTATGATGATAAGCGCAGCCGCAAACCGGGCAACAAAGACAAGCTTGTGCACGAGGGCATGATCCGAAAGATTCGCAGCGAGACGCGTGGTGCCATTCGTGAGATCCGACGTGACAATGCGTTCTTATCAAAGATCCAGCTTAAGAAACAAATGCAAAGGTATGTTTTTATGATGCATTTTAATAAAGTAAAGGTTTTTATTGTTTTTTAATACGTTTTAGCGATGCCGAACGAAAAGAGAAAGTCAAGCGGATATTCTCGGAAGCTTCGATTCAGCAGGGAGAGCTCAACGCCATGGATCGTAAGAAGAAACATATGTAAATCATTAGTTTGTTGCGTATGTAGGATAAATGTAAAAATTGAAAATAAACTTTCTACAAAAATACACATTTTTAATAAATTATTTTATGTATATTAATTATTAAATAATTATTATAACATATGTATATTATAGAATGTACCTATTTTTATATACATATTTTAATATTTAAATTTGAAGTTTCTCGTTGCGTACTTTAAAACTTTTGTATTGCTAATTGAAGATTAAACCTCTTAGACAAATTATATATAAAAAATGGTGTACTAAAAGGAACCCTAATTTGATCTTTAAATTTGGAAAGTAAGAAAAGAGAGCTTCTTCCAAAAAAAAAAATTTAATGAATCATGTCTATTAATCCTAGAAAGCGAGCATTGTAGAAATAATAAAATGAATCCTTACTTTTATTATAAAAGCTTATATAAAACAAATAATATTCACATATTTCTACAAGCATTTCTACAAGGCTGTTACACACGTCTAAAACATCTGGCCGTATAATAATATAAGAAACTGCATACGTCAGACCGTTCAAGTGTGACAAAAGGTGTCCATTTCAGATATACAATTTCTAGTGCACGCACGCTCTATTCAATATTGATCATCAAATTACAAAATGACTTCAAACAGTACTAGAGTGAGAAAAGTTATATGTATCCACTGTACCTCTCAATAAAGATTACCGTTATACTGTTACCCTCTTAAATCTCTTAAATCAAGAAAGCAAAGCAATTATACGATTATTACAAATGGAAAAAGGAATCGTAGCAAAAATTGTAGAGTTTAACCAGTTGTAACTGCTGATAACTTTCCAAATGCTCGTATGCCTTCAAGTGGTGGTCCTGCTATGGATTTATTTATGAATCTGAACTAAATAAACTGTTTGTGGCCTACGAACCACAGCTAAATATAAGTGGTAATTTGGTTAACCACCAAATCCATAACAATAAAAATGCTAATGAATTAATTAGCATTGCATCGGAACGGACAGGATATACGGCGACGACCTAAGCTACGAATAAAAGACAACGATTTGAAATTTGCGACGTGGAATGTAAGAACATTGTTGCAGCCAGGATGGCAGAGAACTTTGACAGATACGCTTAGATGAATAACTTCTGGGGCAGCTGCGATACGCATTTTAGAGGTAAAGAAATTCTAGAATATTTATCAAGAAACAAGCTAGTGGTTCTAATCGTAGGGAACTAACCTACTTTTGTAACAAAAGTAAGGTAAGAGACCATTGACCTCACCCTAGTTACAAGTCGTCTTGCCAATTCGTGTTTCGGCGAAAATTTCGATGTCCGACCACAAAATCATTGAATTCAATTTAAATTCAGAAATCATTACCAACATACCTAATCATAGAAACGAGAAAATGTTACTGGTGAGGTCTCTATCGGGAAACAGTTGATAATCATAATCTTCCTAGGAACATGCCACTCACTGTTGATGATCTAGAGAGATTAGCC
>JANSTU010012701.1:0-15122 GCA_027564075.1 Bolitophila hybrida | reverse complement strand
AAATGTGAGCATGCTCACGAACAAACAATCCGGTGAGCTATTTGAGCATTTTTGGACACATTGTGAGAAAGCAAAAATCGTTCACTTCGCTCACAAAATCACTTGAGATAATCCTGAATGTGGGTACAGGCTTACATTAGACGCCGAAAGGTAAAGATCCATCCAGTATAGTCCAAAAGTATCCTGGTCCACCGTTTCAGATTCAATGCTGGATATGCAGATGGGCCAGGTAAATTCGGCTATAACATTAATCTGGCCGGGCGGGGGCCGGGCCATTTGTGGCTTGCTAAGACGTAGGTCTTGTTTCTGGTGAACAAATCCGCCTCCAATTTTTGGAAGAAATCAGCGGAATATCACCAGCAAAATAAATCAAATTAGAAACACATATGAGAAATTCAGAAATGTGAACCATACAAATGAGAACTGTCTGGTCATTCTCATATTAACTAAAGGCGACACAATTTTCGATGAGTTTATAATAGTGAGTTTTTTATTCTCACTGTTCAGAGTCAATCATTTTTGATAAATTTAATCTCGAGAGCAAACTCTATTGAGGACGACTCTGAAGTCGAGATCTGCGGCTTTATTCATTTTCCGTACGAATATGACCTAGATGGGAAAGTTAAATTCAGACACCATAATCTGCCGCTAACAGACATCCTGGAAGCAACACGTACTTCCAGACCACGTTATTGAGAACCTCCTGATCCCAGTCAAGCCTGCTGTTGCTTAACTGATGTTCTGTACCAAATACCAAAAGTTCATCCACATTAAGCGATTAAAGAACCATCTCATGGGTAGCATAATTTTCAATAAAACACAAAATATTTATTACTCAGCCAAAGTAATTTTATCTCCTTCAAAGTAGGCCTTTATCCCCAACCGACTTATTAATTACAGAATCACCACTGAGCGAAACATTTTTATCATTGAAAATGATATCGATGAAAATTGTGTAACGAAAACTGCCATTTCTTCGGTAAAGTTCGATAAAAATTTGACAAACTTCGTAAAAAAAACACAAAATCCAACATGCACATTTTCACTACTTTAAAATGTTTTTTTCTAAGTTCTGGATAATATTCAATGTCAATCATTTGTACTACTTAAATGTATCAAAAGACTATTTACGAGTATTTAGCTAATTTAGATGTTTTTTTTTAAACCATATTATTATGGGCTAAACTCAGAATTTACTTTACTTTAATTTTTTTTTCAATTCTTTTTTTAACGGGTGTCTTAAAGTGAGGTTTGTAGAGAGAAAAAGTGGGCGGAAATGCCGTATGTGCTTGCTGCAAAGTGTAATCATGTGTACAATAGCTACGAAGCTATTACAGTTTTCCCGCACTGTTACAAAACACACGAAGATAACAGGAAAGAATGTTCCTTTATCACTGATGCCACTCGAAGTATGCTGTATACAAACGTTAGCACAAGAAAGCTTATGGCCGAATAACTGTGCAACGCTAACGCTGTCTGCAGCAGTGGAGAGCTCAGGTGCTAAAAACAAGAACTCAGTGCTCGATACTCTGTGGTGCACCGCCATATAAAGACGTGACAAGAGGAGATAGGTCAGCACGCAGTCCGTTGCAGCAGAGGCAGCAGCAAGGCTGGGGCGACATGTGGAGCTCTAACGGATAATAAAAAAAATAGCTCACAAACCGAAAATCAAACTCATGGCATTCTGTTAAGGAACAAGTGCTCAATAAAGAGGTGGTCCATGACACCCACGCACCAGATCCTCCACTTAGCTGTTCACCATTACCTATATTCACAAGGCTCCCCAGCCGATCCATATCGAAATAACCCTGCTGCGCCAACAAGCAGGGTTCCGATCAGGCTAATCATGCATCGACCACACAAATACCCTACGGGTCATTATGGAACAATCAACAGAGTTGTACGCAATGTTCGTCGACTCTCGGACAGATTCGTCGTGGAGTGCCACACGGATGTGCTATTTATCGCAGTGTTAGATGACGTCCTTGTAGAGGCGTTGAGCACTAATGGTCGCAGCATTCAATGGGGCCTGTACGACCATCTTCAGGACCTTGAATACGCAGACGATGCTTGCATTTTAGGACATCGTCACGAAGATGTTGACTCAATGCTGAAGAATCTAGCGATTTCTGCAAGTCTAGTCAGCCTTCAGATCAACGCAAAGAAGACGAAGGAAATGCGTCCCATCTAACTCAACTGTTGATGGATGCACATACATTAACATCGCTCAGCCCTTGCGATGCTCAGCGTCGTCCATTCAACTGTCAAAGCGAGCGCAAGGAAGTCGTAGCAGAAGTAGACCGAAAACGACGTGGAGGCGCATAGTCGAACGGAAGCTCAAACGAAATGGACAGCGAGAAAGGCTTTGGCCGCAAACCGTATCCAGTTCAGCAACTCTGTTGCTGATGCCCTATGTCCCGAATAGGGATTAAAGGAACTAATATATAAACTCTAAAAATCTTCCATTCATAATCCCATGGGCCCAATAATAGAAGACACTACCAAAGGAAAAGAGCAGTTAAGCACAAGAGATCAGATCACAATTCACCAGCGGCAGGTACGAATCTAACTCGATTCACTCAGCGCCCGCCAACTTCTAAAAATCAGACACTACAAACTTGATTTAGCTTACATCCCTTAACTCACTTGGCTTTAATTACTACTTCACTAATAAAAGAACTAGTAGACTTCTTCTGCGAGCAACAAAGTCAATTTTAAATGAATTCGTTTATGAAAATGATATTGATGTGGTATTTTTTTTCAGGTTTTTCTAAATTCCGGACCGCAGAAGAGGGTTACTGGAATTATTGTGAGATAAGGAATTCAGGTAGAAGATATATTGTCTATGAACTAGAATAATGTCGATAGTGATAGACAATATTAACTATATTAACATATATGCGCTCCATCTGTCAGTACTAATCAGCACAAACGAACAATTTTCGGCGAAAATCTTTGAAAAAAACTGCAATACACATTAAAAAAAACGATGAACGTAATTGGTGGAGATTTTAACTGTGTGCTGTATTTCAAAGATTCGTCGAGTCATGTATTTAACTACTGCCAGACTCTGAATGACGTTAATCTTCAATTTACAAGCCCTGGTTACACGTATGTCAAAGACATCACCCTGAATAGACAGATTTTACATCCCAAAACAGTGAAACAATGATATTATGAACGTAAAAGTCGTACCAGTTCCCATTTCAGATCATCATGCAGTTTTTTTTTTAAATAAAGTTAACCAAAACATGAAAATTGATCCTTCTTAACGAGGCAATCTCGACCAGATGTACTAATAAATCGACGAGTAATATAAGTGGTGGTTTGAGAGCTGTAAAACAAACGTTAGAAAATTATACATGAATGAGTATAGAGCACTTAATAAGGAAACCAGAAACCAGAAAAGCTCTATTAATGGGTTATAGAAATCTCTAATGCAACGTCAAAATAATAATGAAGATGTTAAGGCAGAAATAAACTTTGTGAAGCGACAGATAGAGCAAGACAAAATGGAGGTCTTAAAATAAAAATATCACATCCAGTTTTTCGCAAATGATTAAAAAGACAATATTTTTCACCTTGCTTCACAGAAAAAAATGCAGAGCAGATTTGACGATCATTGAAAAGATTGTTGACGAAAATGGTACAGATATTAATTAAGGAAAAATTTACCAAGTATTTTGATATATTATTTGATGCAAATGATACGAAACGCCAATCAATTTATTCCAGAATACAGACTAAACGAAGAGGAAGCGCACAATTTGTGTAGACCATTAACTAAATAAAAAATAACTCCAGGTTTGGAGATTCTGATGATATTTAACGAATAAAGTTCAACCGCCGCAATATTTTGTTAACGGTGTTATCATCGACATTTCGCGGACGTTTGAAAAGCCTGAGCATCATCGACCTACAACGCTCCGAAATTGTGAATATACAAACTGTATACGAAAGAGCTAGCTAAAAAGATAAGGCAAATTTGTTAACATTTAAACAGATAATGAACGTCAGTTTTGCAATGATTTTTTAAATGACCTGAATATTAAATAAATAAATAGTTATTTTCGATGCAATTCCGAAATAAGTTCACAAATGCTGTTTCCGAAAAACTTGCCACAGATAAACGGGAAGGGTGGAAGACATTCCTAATTCTGAATAAAATTTGCTCAAATTTCTCGTCATCAAAACTCGAGCTGGCTCTACGAAGCTGCAAAAACTAGTCACCAGGAGTAGACAACTTTTCCTTTGACCTAATCCGAAACATGCCAGTATGCTCGAGACTATACACATGTTGAACCTTATTAACGAAAGCTATAGAGTTAGACATTCCCAGAGGATTGGTTCGACTGCAAGCTGATCGCAATCCCAAAACCGAAAAACCAAAAATATCCGTTACATTTTTTGTTTGTTATTTAGAGCAAACTAAGCCCCGCTCACAAATGAGAAAAACTCACCAAACACCAAAAACACTAACCTTCTGTTAAACTTTCAAACCGCTTCGTCTGCACCGGTAACTGTTTCCTAATGTCCTCACCCTGGAAAATATTTTCCAGATACAACCACTGACGCTGTACGATCAGGGCATTCTCCAGTGATTCCATTATATAGTTCAGTGTTTTCTCCCAGTAGTTAACCTCCACGGCAAACGGTTCAACGAATCGCGTAGCTTTCATGGCTGAAATCTGAACTGCATTGTCCTCGAGTGCCGATAAGCAATCGTCAACGGCTTTAATTCTGTAGATACCCTCTTTGAATGCAACAATTTCGATGGCCATTGTTGACCAGATTTCCGAAATATTTCTTATGCCATTCTCGATCTGTAGCTCCATTGTGGCAGCGTATGATATGTCCAGAATCTCGTCGGCATACTTTTGGAAGTTCATCTTCACGATTAGCTCCAAATTGAAATCGGGGTCGTTTTCATCGAAAAATCTACCGCATGCTAACTTTAATACATAACACGCTAAAGAAATAAATACAAAAACTTACACTTGAGCAACGTTTCGTACACGATCCCAGTGCCGCGGACGCATCGATGGATTCTTAAGTGCCACCAAAAGTGGCAACGTTCTGCGAAACTCGTCAACCTGTCGTTTTGTTGTCTCCAGAATCGTCCAGTTGCGTTCCTTAAGCTGTTTTGCCAGACGATTGAGTCGCCTAGACAATGCAGTCGCTACATCGTCCATATCATCCGTAAGTATGGCCCAAAAGTTTCCGGTCTTGTAACCCAACCAAGCCTCTTCCCAGACGGCTGCAATTCCCCAAACCTCTTCCAGTGTCTTTAGCTCTTTGTCCAGTTTGCGTAAATCTAGATTTTCTGGAATATTTATACCAAACACTGCTAGATCGCTGATCAGCCTTTGTTCTTTGTCGTACATATGCTCTAGCTGATTGCGAAGTTCGCGCAGGGCAGCCAGTGCATCAGTGGGGGAACTAAATTAAAAGAAATGCATTTTTTTGGTGGACACTTTATTGCAATAATAACTTTGATAAAAAAATAACTTAATCTACTAGTTCCTGATTTTGTCCATGTTGGCAGCATTAGAGGAAAAATAAATAGTATTAGTTGGATTTCTTAACTTGTTTGCCAAAATAAAAACAAGTTTACGTAGCAAGAAGGAATTTCGAAAAAATCAACCATGGTTTTGAAGAAACAAAAAAACTGTAAAAAAAAACTGTAAAAAAAAACTTACGTTGCAGCGGTTGTTGGCATCAGAGCAAACGAATCCAATAATTTCTTCGATTCTTCCTTCAGTGTTTCCGCATCGGCCAATAGATTCAGCTTAAATGTATCCTTACTATTGTCCAGCATCTCTTCGGCCTCCTTCAATTTATTCAAATACCATGTCCATTGTTCGTCCATAGTATTGACCATTGTACGTACAGTGCCCGCAATGGTAACCTCATATTTATCGATGATCGAAAAGTGTTCCTTAATGCCCGGAAATGTGTCCTCCCTTATTGGAATCTCCAACAAAAGCTGATCGTACAGTTTGAGGGCAGCTTGCATTTCGACAATGGTCTCGGGCTGACGCAAAATATTCATGGCATTGGTCTTGGTGTACTCAAAAAGATCTACAAAAAAATGTTTTACTATTTTTTTTTAATAAAATCTATGACACGCACCATTTAGCTTTGCGATGGCATTACGCTTTAGCAACTCCTTGTGACGTTCATTCCATTCATCGATATGTGCAAAAATTGAATTCTTCAGACTATTTGAGTTCACGTCCATAAAATAGACGGACGTAATGGTCTCCTGCAGTGCTACCAGATTCGCTTGTTCCGTGTAGGCAATGATGCTCATGTCCAGTGCAGATGCGGCCACATCGACGTTCGCATAACGTTCCATAAAACGATCTTTGTCCGTTTCCCAGAGAGTTCTAAACGGTGCCCAGATACTTGTGTACTCCATCACCTGTTCCTGATTGTGGCGTATCTCACCTACGATCATATGCTTGGTGCGCTCGTAGTCATCATCGTTCTCGATGATCTCGTAGAAGGGATCCGGTGGATTGGGGAGATTGAATTTTTGGAAGATACGTGGGAATTGTTTTAGTGAGGCTATGATCATTGAGAAGATGTAGCTTAGAAATTCGGATACGTCACGCAGTCGTGGAGTGAAGTCGAGCTGGAAAAGAGAGGAAAAAGTGTGGTTACGTGAATATGGATGACATTGACGAAAATAGGGTTAAATAAAAAAAAAGTTAATTTTTTGGTCATTTTTGCGATAGTACTTAATTGTACTTATAGAAATGATTTTTAATTTTTTGTTTAGTTAACTCTAATTTATCGATTATTTACGATTATTTAACGGTTATTTACGATTGGTATGCTAAATATCATCATCGTGGCTCTGTAGAGCTCGTGACCCGTCAGTCTTGGTTTGTCATGGACACTTCCACAACTTCGCTTCAACAGTCACGAGCTATGACAGTCCAATCTCTGACACCATTCGACCAAGATCAGATAAAATATTATCAATCGTCCTGCACATTGGCCTTTCGTATTCAACCAAGCGACACTGGACTAACTATCTCTCTCTTTGTGCCAGATGTTAGAAGTCTCCCTGGTAGATTCAACAGCTCTCTTTCGAATAGAATTCTTTCCTCCAAGCCATGTAAAACCACCGGAAGTAGCGTTTTGTAGACGCAGCTGCGGCTTCGAGGGCTACAAAAGCCACGTAAATGTCGCATGCGTAGGCAACTGCTTATGCCGATTTGGTGAAAACAATAGAGCTGGTATTCAAAAACGTGGTTATGTCTCAGACCATGGACATCTTAGAGTTCAGCCTAACTCCTTCAAACCGTATTTATTTGGCTGGTATGTCAAGCTCTTCCATTGCTGCCTACACCTGCTGGAGATAAATGTATGCCTATTTGAAATCCAGATCATGATCCCACATCTTTTCCATAATCTGACGCACACAGAATATCTGTTGATTCGGCACCACAGGTCTCCTCATAAGTAGGAGGCTGATTCGTACTTTTAGCCAAAACTTATTTCCTGCGGTGAAGCGTTTAAAAGGTGCTCGAAGTATTCGGCCCACCGCTCATCAGTAGAATCGTCATCAACTCAATGTGGACTCATCTGCTTCTTTAGCAGATCTTTGGATACTTTTCTCTTTTAAGTACATCCATATGGTTTCGATCGACTGGCCTTCGCATTTCTGCAGTTTGAACGGCTAACCACAATGTTTATGGCAGATGCAAAAGAAGAAGAAGAAGAAGAAGCTTACAATAAATCAGGTACCCAACATATGTCGGAGTGTCCATTGTAAAACAAAGTGTAGTTTCTCGAATCTACAATTCCGCTTTTTAGTCGTAGAACCAATTGCAATGTCGCAATTTCTCATATTCCAGGTTGCAAACTTTAACCTACTTTAATAAACTTTGGCTCGTAGGACAACCAAAATTTTTCGGTCTTTGTACACGCCACCGTTGACCTCATTTATAGGTACAATCCTTTTTCGAAATATTTGATCAGTCATGTTTTGTGTTAAAGAAATGAAAAACTAGGCAATAAAAAAAAATTATTTATCTGATTTTTTTATCTTTAAAAGAGTACTAGATAAAAACTGTATGATCTTTTTAGATTTTTTATATTTTTTTTGGTAAACATAAAATTAATTTATTCTAATCCTCTTTTTGGGAGAGATATATTTTTTTTAATAGTCAATGTTTACCCAAATAAAGTCTTTGCATCAAAACATATTTGTAAACCAGGCGGAAAACTTTCTAAGTAGGCCGATGACGGTCACGGTCACTTTCCAACTACCCAAAACCGGGGCAAAAATGTTTACACATCAAAAAACCTATAAAACACACTACAAAACACACCAACATAAATGCACACACAGTCGGGCGAACATCCAGTTGCTGATATACTGCTGATATTCAGCTGATGATATACTGCTGATAATATACTGCAGCTGATATACTGCTGATATACTGCTGATATACACCAGGCGGTCAACTTTCTAACTAGACCGATGACATGAAACATACACGCTGGCGACATCGAGTAGCTGTAGCTGGTCAAGGGCGATTGCATGAAATTTCACAAGCAATGTATCTAGAGGATGGCACAAATATGTATATATAAACAAAACATTACATTTGTATCAACATTAAAAAAATATTGGGAATAAAATATTTTCCCATACATTTTTGAGGTTTAGTGAGAACTAAGAACAAATTAAAAAAGTTTGTCATTTGTTTTGTTGTTTTGTTTATTTGTTGGGGAAATCCCCTTTAAGGCAGTGACTTCACCTACATATCCGCTAAATGAAGGATACAAACTAAAACAGTAAGAAGTATTGTGTCTTCATTTTTTGATTTTTGGGTTAGGAGTGGACATGGAGAATTATTTAATTTAAGTATTAAAGTAATTAAGTAATAATATATACAGAAGAGCTCTAAGCTAGTCAGCCGCCGAAGAAGTTGCCTCCGGCTGCTTCTAATAATTGCCCTTAGTCAGCCAGCTAGATGAAGAAATTAATAACTCTAAATGACTCGGCTACTAATTTTAAGACTTCTTGAATGAAATGTGATTTAATATAATATAGGGTCATTTGTAAGGTAATTATGAATTAAAACTAATTATTACTAATTAAAACATCAGAAACAGAAACATCTCAAAATCAATCGATTCGGTGGTAACCACGAAGATTAGCATAGATCGAAGGGTTAGTGTTAAAAAGTTTCAAAAAAATTAATAGGGAAAGAACTTTTTTGGGAGCATGAATTAGAAGGCATACTTTTATGCCTTAGCTCCACTACACACCACAAACCATCTATTATCTATTTTGTTTTTGATTTTAGACAAAAGATAGATAGTATTTGATTAACAACATTTATGTTAACGTTTACTTGTATTTGTACGTGTACAGATTCAATTCTACAATTTTTGAGATGGTACCATAGTCATAGCCGACTGGGTGTTAACCAGCGTTGGCTGGCTTATAAGAAATCGTCGGTTCGACCACGGCCGGCAGACCAAAGTGTTTTTTGAATGTAGCACTTTAAATCAGTAGGTTAATCTTGCTATTAATAGCCTATTTCTAAAATAGGTTATTTATTTGGAATAACGGAACATTGATGCCATCAATTAACATATACACACGCACCGTGTATCGAACAAAAAGTTTATGATGGCGTTGATGATTCATGATTCCGAATATATATATACAAGATAGATCTCGGTGCATGAATTAATCTCAAAAAAAAAAGCCTTGCGTCAGGACAAATTAAGACTGTGAAATGCATGAAATATGATATTCCGCGTGACCGCAAAAAAAAATTATGTCGGTAGATTCTTATTTCTTCTAATACTGCATAAAAACCTATTTTTAGCACCTGACTAATTTTAATACATTAAATTTGTGAAATTTGCTGTACGAGCTATAGTCGAGAGAAGATATCACACGAGTCCGAATAGTCAATTTATAGTTATTATATCATGACTTATTCAAAAAGTTTGTCGTGTTATTTTTTTTTAGTACAAATATTTATGTAATAAATATGTTTTTAAAAGTGTTTGAAATTTGCGATTTTAATTATTGTATAGTCTACTTTACAGGTGAGAAAGTAAAATGAGTCGGCAATTTGTCACTTTCTCAGCGCTAATCAGATGCCGAAATATTTTTTTTTTTTGTTGTAAGGGTACGGTATGTTTTTACAAACAAAAAAACGAAGAAAACATTATTTCAACTGTTTTCCAAAATTAATTTCCAAAATGGTAAATTGGATAATCTGCGGATTTTGCCATTTTACCATTTTAATCTAATATTTTTAATATAAAAAAAGAAATTCACAAACCCCTTTTGCGGCTTTAGCAATCTAGCATTTAAATAATACCTTGCCATTCTTCAGGTCAATTTCGATTAGTATCAAAGGTGACGGTCCCATGGTTCCATCACCATGCAGTCGATTAAACAGCGATTGCATCGTATTCTTGGCACAAGCCCTCAACGCTTCCTGCAACAGACTATCAAGCTTCCGAACATATTCCACCCATTCGTATTCCATCTACAAGAAAAACACAAACAATTACAAAAAATATCCATAAAAAAAGCTCTGTCGACATTTATACATTTATCATATGTGACTCAAAGCCATCATACACCAATTTAATCATATTCAAAATGGCATTATAATGACCAATCAGTTCTTCCATCGTATTGTATCGTGTCTTCTTGATCAACTTGCGCAGATCAACCAGACTCGTTGAAGTGGCCAAAACAATTCGTATAATAGGTGTATCACAGATACGTTCACACATTCGAACAATGTTCTCGTTGGCATTCTTGTAGATATCAACAAACTCCTGCAATTGTCCGGTATGCTTAACACAATCCGCAATATACGCATCGATCATCTCTCCGCCCCAGGTTAGCTTATACAAACCGGGCATAATCTTACGATCGCATGCCTGTATCAGGGCTTTAAATAGTAAACGCTCCTTTTCGGACAGTGCTCCCAGGATCTTATTGTAGTCCAGTACCACGGTCAGCACACTCTCGTACACCAGACGAATGGTATTGTACTTGGAGTACACCTGATTTATATGAACTGGTATTCCAAAGCCAAGCAGTTCAAAGTTTTGTGCCTCTTCGCACATTTCCAGCACAATGCGATCTATGTTGCACTCGAGTAGTCCAGGATGAGTTACACTACGACACATAAGGGTACGATTCAGTTTGGCTGCCACGTCTATGTCCATTATGTCCAGCCACTTGTCGTAGATCTTGCGAATGTCTTTGGTTATGTGTTCGTTCATTTGATCGAATGCTGACAATGCCTGAGGAAACATTGTGTTAAACATGGAATTAGGTTAAAATATAAATTATACTTTAACAGAGTTTGAATTCTCTGGAAGCCATTCAGCGTGCTCAAACAGTCCTCTCAGTCTTACGATACGATCTAGGTTAATTTTCAGGATCATAGCACGTCCAGCGTATTGTGGCATCCAAGATGGACGTTCGTTGATCTGCTCCAATAGCAGAGCATTGGTCAGAGCTATCTCGTCCGAAAACATGTTCCAAACCTGTGCAAATCGTTTAATTTAAATAAAAAGAATGGACAACAACTAATGATCTTACCTCAGAAGTCTTCCTCACATACGCTGCCCTCAGATTCTGTCGTGCTGAAAAGTAAAACAACGAGCATAGTGCCGCAATACCCTCCTCCACATTCGATATACTAAGAAACACATTCGATATAAGATTCTCGACAATCTCCTCCAAATCTCGCACCAGATTTCGATATTTGGCCACCTCATCGTACCATCCAGTATAGTGAACATCCAGAATATGTGTACTGGCATTTTTCACATTCACCATAGATACTTTAAACTGATTCTCAATCTGTTGACAAGTCTCCTGAAATTCAGGACCACGAGTACCACCAAACAGTGGACGTGGTATGTCAGCCGTTTCATCACAGCGTCCGAACACAATGATAGCATTACAGATCTCTAGCAAATCTTTCAAGCGCTGTACAAACGTATCAACGTGATTAAAAATTGCTGCTTCGTCCAAGTCCCAGCCACGTGAATGACCGCGCTTGCGGTGCAACTCTGCCACATGTTCGTAGATCAGCTTATAGGCTAGACAACAGTCAATGGACATATGAGCCATTTCAATGCCCATTCTTGGCTTACCGGCCAGCACTTCCTTTACATCAATCTTACTACGACACAGTATAATCACCTGGTTGCTAAGGTCTCGAAACAAGTTGGTTATATACTCGCGTGTATTGAAGTACTCGGACTTTAGCCAGATCACACGGATGAGCTGCATGATGTGCTTTAATTTTGGTGGAATATCAGCTGGTGTTTTCACCAGATTTAGTGCCTGACACGGTCGCACAAGTAACTGCAGAAAGGTAATGTTATTGCTAGCTCGATCTAGTTCATCCTGAATCTGAGCAAATAAGTCATTGAGTTGGATTACATAGATGGACTGTGACTTTTCGAGAATGTTCAGAAGGTTGAGATAGTCAACGTGCTGCATTTGAAGCTGAAGACCACGCAGGACTTCGTCTAGATAATTAGGAATATAAAAAGGTAGAATTGAGAACAATTATTATTATACTCACGTCTGTACGTCCAGAAATCAAACTCATCCGGTGGACACATTAAATTGTACGGAACCAGCAGTTCCTTATCACTGAGACACTCTCGTATTTGACCCATCCAGTGTACAGCAATAGCTTCCAGACGCTTAACCAGATCTCGATCATGTGCTGCGACTTCAACATCCATACCGAACGCCTCGCTGGGAATATACAAAACTGTGATTCCACCCATTTTGTAGTGCAGCCCGGTTAAAAAAGCCAAGAATGAATGAAGTGCTGAATAGAAACGCCCCTTAACGTTCTCTCCCAAATTATTGGAACGGAAGAAATGCGGAGCGTACACTGTTTCCAGGATTGTTAGCAGTGAGCCATCAATGTCCTCGTGTAATGTTCCGAAATTGATGTCATCATGGAAACGCTCGACGGTGAACACATGGTTTGGATCACGTAGAAAGTAGGTTAGATCATAGGCAGGTGCCAGAGGAAAGGATAAACAAGCGGTCAGTGTATCACCATCGTAGAATATGGTAAGCAGAAAATGTTCAACGTTGAGTAGCCACTCCTTGATAACGGCCACATTTGTGTCGTTCCAGTCGGCCTCGTTCAGTGCAAACAGTGTGGTCATGCGCTGCACTGCCATTACCAGCCAGTCCAGATCGGAGTCACTGTACTCGGGTATCGGTGGTCGAGGATCAGAGGCGCACACCACAGATGGTTCCTTGACTATATTTGGGTTACAAACATTATTAGATTTTATATTTATTTGGATTTCTTACCCTCAACATTGGAATCTGACAGCGAAATATCGTCGTCTTCAAAGTGAGACTCCATTCTTTAAATAATTCCTGCGTAAAACAGCGTTTATCAACTACTCAGAACGAATTATTGAAGAATAATAAATATTGAAATGTCATTCTTCACGCGTGTATAGCAACGCCACTTGATTGATCGATAATATTTATAAATTTTCGAGGAAGTGCATATTTAGTAGTCCCACACACAGACTATATGCGACTCGCGTTCGGCATGTTTGCAAGGGCCATCTGGTGAACTCATAGCTGGCGTCATTGCCGGTGACTGTTTTGAAGGACACGCACACGCGACCTGCAAAGTGCAATAAATCATAAGACACACACACACACAAAATTCGCATATTAAATTAAATAAAAACTGAAGGATTAATTACCCATGCACATGGCATCGGTGTGTATGTGTGAGCAACGTATGAATAATTTATTTAAACAAAATATCTATATTTAGCCTTGTGAGTGTTGAAAGAGGGGCGCGTTCCCCGCTGTGTCTGCTTGTGGAGTGACGATGACGATTTGAATATTTTTGAGCTGTTTTTAGATATTATATTTTAAATGTAAGCTTAATAGTGTCGAGGATTTGGTTTTGCTGATGAAGTTTGTATTTCCATTTTTAAAACCAAGGAGTTTTCTATAGCTTTTCACAAATGATACTTTTAAATTGTGTCATTAATGTTAATTCTATACGTTTTTCTTTAATGAGATTAGATATTTTAGCTTACAATTTTTACGAATCGAGTAAATTGATACACAATAATAAAAAGTTTAAAAATATGTACTTTTTTATAGTATATTTTCGGTTTTTATATTTTTCTATATATCCAGTAATATATATTGGCACAAATTGCAATTCCGGTAATAAGTTTAAAAATGGGGAAAATAAACGGCAAGAAAATGGTAAAAGTAATAAATAATTTTTAATGGTGGCCTCTAAGCAAGATAACCATGCCCATAAATCGCTCGTTCAGAATGTACATTGTGCGATGAGGGTGCCGTTGAAATTGCGATTTTTTATAATTCTCGTTAGACTGTGCGCCACCACGTCGTTTTCGGTCTACCTCTGCTACGACTTCCGACTTGTCCGTGCGTCTCACATGACATTGGCAGACTTGTTTGTTTTGGACATTTTAATCCATAGGTGCCCTATTAACATTTATGTCTTCATTTACAGACACAATTGCACGTAAGGGCAAAGCACAGGTCGAGAATACCGATGGATGATATATGATTCCAGAATCTGAAATAAAAACAAAAATTTATAAACAATATTATTACTATTACTATTACGCTTTGTGCAACTAATTATTCGTATACGATTGCATCGTAATAAATCTTAAACGAAATCTGGAGCACAAAAGAAATAACACATTTGACATCTGATCTGAGTTCCTTTTGTCAAGTGATAAGTGATAAGTGTAACGATCCTTAGGGTATTACTAGCATGTGGATAGGATATAAAGTGACTGGTCAACTTTGACAAGTTCTATTGAAATATTAAATGCTCAGGATGCTTTGCCGGAGGCTAGGCTGGCTATAGCATTAGAGATTTCAGTTCGACTTGGGGCCTTGTGTATATAGCTAATGGTGAACAGCTGAGTTGAGGAGCTGCTGCGTTGTTGTCTCTCCATCTATTCAGTTGTTCACTATCCATTGACAGAATTGTCCGGTTTGTACGTGGGTACCTACCATAAGGTATACCCCACGTCCCCCCTGGGAGGGCTCGATATAG
>JANSTU010012690.1:0-15123 GCA_027564075.1 Bolitophila hybrida | reverse complement strand
GCCAGAAAAATGGGAAAAGGTTGTGGCTAGCGATGGGCAATACTTTGAATATTGAATTTGTAACCATTTTTTCATAAAAAAGCCTCAATTTTTGAAAAAAAACCGCACGAATAATTTTGTACACCTAATATGATAACCTTCGCTTTCTTCTAAACCGTGGAAATGTTCGCACACACCTTCAATTATAATAAAATAATCTTACAAAACCAAATCAACCACATCAGATTCAATTTGATGGTCATGCACACTTTCTGCGAGCGCTCGCGAAGAAAAATCAAGTTCAATTCGATCAGCAAACTTGTTTACATTTTTTATCTTAATTATATACCATATTAGATTATTTATTTAAATATAGGCATGTATACGATAATTCGAGTTTATGTAGATATATGTGTATATGTTTTAGAGGCAAGTGTATATATCGTATTAATATCTTGCGTGTCAGTCGGCGCAGCATAAATATAGCGGTATATGTAAATTCACTTATATGGAAAATGATTTAACGACTATGAAATTGATTTCTTATTTACAACGTCACACGTGACTAATTTTGCGCAAGCATGTCGACACAATGGACGATGTTATCTATACATACATTCAACATACTCGTATATAGCTATTTATTACATATTATAAATAATGTGCATTAGTGTTTTTACTATGCAACTATTTTATCTGAATGAATGAGCACTTTGTATAACTTTGCAATAATATTTAAATTATTTTAAAAAGGTTTTAATAGGGTTAAACAAATTAAGAAGTAAATTTATTTATTTATCATTTTAGATGTGAACCCTAGCCCGTGAGAAAGGCCCAAGGAACGATCACGATTGGGTTAACCATTTTTTGTAATTGAAGTAATCTCTAAATTTGTCAGGAATAATAAATCATTTCTTTCAAATAAAATAATTAAATATTTTATTAGCTGAAATCATTTTAAATTTTATTATATTGTACGAAGAAATTCTTTTGTATTTTTTTTGTTTGGTCCGGACCGGCCTGTTTGGTCCGTACCTGTCTATTGGTTAACCAGATTAATTAAATTATTTACATAACAAACTATAATTTAAATTTTGACAAGTACAAAATCCCGCAACACAAAATCCCATTTCGCAAAACATTTTTTTACATATTTTAACTAGTAAAGAGGCCGATCATTAAAAATGCGAATATTGGATTTTTATTATTTTTCAAAGTTTTACGAAGTTTGTCGAATTTTTACCGAACTTTACTGTGCTATTTCTACTTTTCGTTAAACTTTTGTCCCCGGTCCCTCGACAATATCTTTTGTTTTTCTAACTTGTGTTGAACGCATGCGCGTTTGGGGAAGGTGACTTGAAAAAGTTGTACCCAAAAATGATGAAATGGCCAAGACCTTTTGAATAACATTTAGGGAAATTAAGACAGGCGAATATCATTTTTTTATTTGTATTCCTTTGTATTTATCCAGTATTCCTTCGTTTGCAAAGATGACATGACCCACCCCGCTTATAAAACGGTTTGTATGGGATTTTTTTTAAAAGCAAAATTTTCCTTACGAGTGGGGCACACAAATTTCACAATAAAAATTAAAAATTCTTGGCTTTCTTTTCTGTTGTTTTGTTGTTTTACGTTACGTTTGTCGCCTCCGCATTGCACTTAAAAATCAGTTTTTTTGAAAAAAAAAATTAGGGTTTACTGTAAAAATAAAAAAAATATTTTTATTTACTATAATAACTTTCAAAATTGATTTTAATAAGTAAAAAAATAATTTAAATGTTTTATAATATTTTACACTTATAAATTAAAAAATTGTACACTGTTAAATATATATATATATAGTTTTTCCATTTTTTTCAAAAATTCTGATTTTTGAACTGCAATGCAAAAGCAACTTTGTGGACACCCCGTAAATGAAAATTCAAAATTAAAAATAACGCATTTTTTTTAAATCGCATTTTTTTTAAATCCAAAAATATCATTTTTACAACTAAACATCTAAAAATAACAAAATACATATATTTATACTTTTTTTTTTTTGAAGGAATTTCTTTGTTATTTTTTTTTGACTAAACAGTATGAGCTCCGATTTTCCCTACTCTATTTAACTAGATTTTAACTTAATGTATATTTTTTTTTTTTTTATATATAAATATATATTTTTTATATTTTTTTGCTTTAATAAAGTGAAGCTGAAATGAATTTATTATAAATCAGCGTTAAATAATACTATTTGTCCACAATTTCAAATCGCCAGCAAAACTTAGAATTTTTATTAAAATATTTATTTAGTTATATTATTTTTATTTAAAAAATCAAAAGCAAAAGTCACTGCTCGCAACAGACACATTTATTTAGGTGCGTTTAATCAGATCGACAAAAAGAGTGAAATATTCTATTTATTTATTTATCGCCTGATCCGCTAATTAAATAACGTAAACTGGTTTAGTCAGATACAAAATTTAATAACTAAGCATCAAACATTCAAGATTTCATTTATAGATTTTTTACAGAAGCCTTAAATAAAAATGTATCTTTAAAAATATTGAGCATCGCGACAAAAAAACTTTCCCTGTAATCAAATATAAATTCTCAATTAATAACTATGAATCATGTTTAATTAATTACAAAATATAGAATAGACATTAAACTTATACATATACTTAAATATGGACTTATAGCACATTGATTTCTCGCTGATTTCATGCACATGCATTCACCTCAAGTTGTAATAATCCCAGTCCAATTATATCAATGGCAGTTATTCAATTGATGACATTTTCCATCTTATAGTTATACACATTTATGTCCATGACGACTATTATGCTCTTTGCGAATACACTCTTGATTAATATTATCACACACCTGTAGAAACGAGTTTTCTACATCAAGTTCTCGGTTCAAATATACTCGTAGATGATTTCATCGCGTGTGAATTCATTAGATTTACACTCGTATACATTTCTAATCATTATTTTTATAGACAATTATTGTCAATGTAATTAATATATGTAAAGAAGAATGTCTTTTGATGGGTGCAATGAGACGGAAAACTGTTGTGATTTCATGTCGGCAGATTTCTTATTGGTTTTATTTGTTTTATTTGTCTCCTAATTAAAATATATCGTGCTTGTATATATCTGGATAACATATTTTTTGGGTCGGTTATTTTTTGACAGTATTGTGTAGCAAAATGGAGCAAAATAAATAGCAAATTCGGCATATCAGTTTATGGACCCGATACAGTGACCATTAGCACGTTCGGGTGAAGAAGATGTGGAAGATGCTCCTCGATCTAGAAGGCCAATCGTCGAAAATGTGGACCAACTCATATAAATCGTCGCAGTAGACCGTACGTATGTGAGCACTCGAGCCATCACCCAGGAACCTAACATCGATCATAAAACAGTTTGGAACCATTTGCATAAGCTATCCAAAATACTCGGAATGTGAGTGCCACACTATTTATTTATTTATATTCAATTCGGATATCTACTGCGAGAAACTCAACCGTTTGAAGCAGGCGATCGACCAGAAACGAACAGAATTGGCCAATAGGAAGGTAGTTGTGTTTCATGAAGACACACGTCTTTGCAGATCCGCCAGAAGCTCCGGGAGCTCGGATTTCCGGTCAATGCAAAACGCTCATGGCAATAGTAAACTCGTGAAATTTGGTTGTCTAAGCTTATTGCCAATAGGGACAAGGCTTTCTATAATCGTTGAATTATGAAATTGCCATCAAAATGGGCAGAAGTTATCCGTCAAAACGGATGAATAAAGCGTTGAAAATAACCTAAACATACCGCAAGACTTTTTCCCCAACCTATTATTTTACAGTTTCAAGCACAAATTCTAATTTATATAGTACATACAAACTTGGCAAAATAAGAGAGTTGTAAAACGTCACTGAGCGGCAAATCAGTGAGAAATTTAGTAGAATAGGGAAATAGGTCATATATAATAAAATAGTTTAATAATAAAATAGAAGAAAAAATATAATTTATACAATTCGGAAAAACATAGTAGGATTTTTTGGAATTTAAATACATTAGAAAAAATCTACGAGAAACAAGCTCGCAAGATAAGGCCAAAATTTATAAACGAGTGTTAATAATAATATTTCCTATACTACATTATATTCTGAATAAATGCTTAATCTTGTCCAAAAAGTCCAACTATGTTTGAATAAATAATATATGGTTACCTTTTCTTAAAATTGTATATCTTGTTATTGCTTCTTTATCCTAGACTTTTTCTAACTTTTCCCTATCCTCTTCGACTTTTCCCAAATTATAGTTATATCCATAGAATATACAATTAGTATATAACACGTTCGCAAGCTGTTGTTATGTTAAAAAAAAATCCACGGTGCAAAAATCTACAAGAAGATAAAATCAATCACTAATATTTGGCTTGGTAACTGTCATCTTAAAAATATTAATGACAAATTTTCATGCTGAATAGTATTTTAACGCAGAAATCATAATGTTATTTTAGAGTTAGTCATAGAATAATAATAATAAATAAAATGCGTCTAAAAATGATGCATCTGCTTTTTTGACAATTGATCAGATAAGATATTTCAGGTAATTTATACAATCTATTATGACATGGTGAGAGTGCATAAATGCCAGAGATAACCGTACATATAGTTTATAGGATTTTAACTTAATAATAAATTAAACTATGCCGAACTCCACTATAATTAATAAACATTAAATAATTTGTTTATATTCACATTTATATAAATAAATATATAAAAACCGGACAGCAGATATTATGAAATGACGACGACCTACTAGCTACTTGATCTTATCATTTGAAACCTTTGCTGTTTCAAGTTCACTCAACATCTAAAAAAAAATTAATCGTAAAACAGACTCGAATAATAAAGCGATTTCTGCTCGCACACGCTATATAGTCGCGTCGTCTACGTCAAAAGCTCTGCTGGTTTTTTATTACGAATAAGAATGTTATTATCTTAATGAATTCGTTCCGAGCACGCTAACAGCAATTCACTGTTTATTTATTATTGTCTGCTGATATATTTAGCTAATTAACAAAGTATTTAGGCACCGCGATCTGCGATTCACGCGTATTAAGAAAACCTGCGCTCAAGATATCATGTAGCGAATGAGATAACATAACATGTCTGAGAGCGTTTTTTTTTCGTTCACAATATTCATTCATCCGCCATAAACATTTAAGATTACGAACTTAAATCTCGATTCAATTGAATTTTAGGAATTTGCATAGGAAAATTAAAAAGAAATACAACCTTCTTTGCAAATTTGCAATTTAAATCTCTGTAGGTCAAATCTTCGCAGCGGAAACTATAAATCTATAATATATGCGCACCTAAAACGTTGGATCTTCACGATATGGGTCTTGTAGCATAATTAACGCAGATTTCCGATCAGCATGCAAAACCAGTTCTGTTGCGTTGTAGCTATACATAAAATGTGTTGATTGCTGTTTGACTTATGTAAAATATATACTTCGATATTCAATGCACACGTGAAAACACTTGCCAACGCCGCCATTCGAATGCAATTGTCTTAAAGACTTAGTGTTTTGTGTAATTTATTCCGTATTGTCCATTAGCACAGTCGAGTAACCTCGAATTGCGCATAGCACTGTGCTCACGCCTCATTCTGAGCTTCGACTGCAGTAACAAATATGTTTGAATTTAAAAGCACATTATACACTCAGAATTATATTATAATCGGTGCACAGAATATACGATTGCAAGCGAAAGACTCTATATATCCACTGGACTTGCAACGTTTATTGACGATTAGCAGGATGATGTTGCTGAGTATTATGTAATTCGTCTTTTCGATAAACCGCATGCTAATTTAATAGAACTCGAGTTGAATACAAACGGTCAATCACGATTTATCGCACTTGAGAAGAATATTTCAAAACAAATATCGTCGTCATCGCGGCAAATTCCTTCGCTATTCAAAATTAAGCGCGACTGGTCTGAAGCAGCTTGTTCGTGTGACTGTTTCATATATAATTAATTAGTCGTTGTGCTATGTTATTCTGCTTCGAAGCAACATAACGCACGTTGGCACATCTTCCATTTCACATGTTTTTTTTTTATACCGTATTCATAATGCCATGGATTTTTATGGGAGGTACTTGAGTTTTATGGATTCGGAGCGTTGGTTTTCTTTTAAACATTTTTAAGTCAATTTTCTGGTTATTATAAATTTATAATGGAACAATGGAAGGAAACTATACAAACACGGTTTTACGTGTTAGTCATTTTTTAATATATAATAAGAAATATTCTCGCATTTATTTTATTTATTTAAAGAATTAAAGTTATTTTTTAAAGTTATATTTATCAAAGCATTGTCAAGACATCGAAAAATAGGAGTCGCACTATAAAAAATGACGAGGTGAAAAACTTTATAATTTTGGGACTATTTGTTTGTACTTGTCTCTTTTGAGGAGAGTAACGTTCAATTCTTAAATGAATATTCGGCTTCTACACCCTAAAATACATAGATTTTGTGAGAAACTTAATTATTTTAATCTGGATAGATTGCGTTCCTAACACAATATTAAAATTGTCTTTTTGTATTTTTCCACGAAAATTGAGTTTGCAAGGTATGATGCGCAATTAAACAGTCGTTTATTATTTATCGGTTTACTACATGCCTAATTTAAGTAAAACTGATAATAGAAGCAAGAATGCTCATGCGGGAAAAGTTTGAAAAAAAAGGAAAAATTAAAAAAAAAGATAATTAAATCTTAAAAATCATGTTTTTCAAAGTAGTCTCCAAGATATCTCTCCTAAACCTAAATTCAGATGATATTGTCGTTTTTAAAGTTATTTTTAAAGATTTGGCATAACATATACGAAAAGAAAAAAAGAAAATTGTGAAAATAATAATGTCTGTCATTTTTGAAATTTTCGACTTTTTATTGATATTATAAATAGGTTCAATAACGGATGCGTTATATTGTTCTATGGTAGAGCAGCCCATGAACAAATTGGGATTGCTCTATCTCGCCAAGTTAAAGCTAGCTTGATTTCCTGGTCCCAGAGGCGCCATGGGGAGCTTTATCGGATAACAAAGGAGCTCACAAACCGCACATCAAACACGAGGCATGTTAAGTATACCTGCGGCAACCCGTTGTCAATGGATAGTGAACAGAAGGTCAAGCGCTGCAATGGAACCCGCAAGGAAGTCGTAGACCGAAAAAGACGTGGAGGCGCACAGTCGAACGAGAGCATGATGAAGCTCAAACAAACTGGACGGCGATAAAGGCTTTGGCAGCCAAATATATATTATATATATATACATATATAATATATCATATATTATTTCAAATGACTTGAATGTGCTGAGCGATGCATATCAGCTTGGGTACCTTTTGTTTTCAACGTGACGTTTGACGGCGTTTTAACACTTCCCACTTTTAAGGAACAAAAACAAAAAAATCTTCAATTTTACAGTCAATACCTGGATCTCTTATAGATGAGAACAGTCCCTTAAGCTGAGTTCCAAATTTTAGCACTCTAATGTATGATTTGGATTCTGATACTAGGTGACAGAAGGCTACAAATAGTACCCCCAATCAATTTTTTTTAAATAGTCATTCATTGTGCTAAAACTAGACAATCCCGGCTCTATTATGAAAGAATTATTTTGAAAGTTTAAATGGGATAATAATGCTTTTCGACACTCCCCCATAAGTTGGGTGGGCGGGCGTTAAAGTTTTAGCAGAAGTGAATACAGTTTTAATTATTTATCTTGGTTTTTTTTAGCACGACACTTATACTATATATCGATTGTTTAATTTATTATATGCGATAAGTACGCCATTTTACGCTAATTAAAAAAATTTTTTTTTTTGAGTTTCAAATCCTTATGTACTTGGATTTGAAACCAAAAAAACAAAATAATAAAATTAAGACATGTATCTTACCTCTGTCTCTCTTAAAGTAAGTGTATGTAAATGTTCGTTTCCAAACTATTACATTTTTATTAGAGACATTTTTTAGTTTTTCTTCGCATAAATATATTTTTTGTAGATTAAAAATCAAGCTGTTTTAAAATTTTCTTTTCAAATTCATAGTTAAACTAGTTAAGAATTATATCCCAAAATATTAGAGTCGGATCACAAATATTTTTCTAAATAACAGGCTGTTGTAGTCGACCCTCGTCTCTCGCTAATATAAAGAAGTTAAAAAACAATTTTAGAAGTTTTACAACCAATTTGTACGAACTTGAGGAGCCCTAAATAATAATACTTTATTAATTATATAATACTAAAAAAAATTAGAGTTATAAATGTATTGGCATGACTCTTTGCTTTTTAATATCGAGTTTCATTCAATATTAAATATATTCAAAACCATGGGAGTGATTATTGGACTCGGCGCTAAAGATTATGCATCAGAAGTTAAACAAAGGCACCACGTACCGTAAACTAGGGTTTTTTGGATCCAATATTGTAAATTTGCAATGCAAAAACCGGGCGTTCTTTTACGTTTCTAGACTAGATCCGTCTGTATATGTAACAAATTGACCTGTTGGAAATCGTACTTCTCCATTTCGAAAATCTTTGGTACAACTTCAAGATGGAATGGTTTTGGGATCTCGCGCATTTTGTTTTGTATTGCCCATCTTTGGTACAAAAGTTTGTGGCCATATTGAGTGAGGTAGCAAGGTATATTTATTTATTTATTTTATTTTATTTTATTTATTTGTATATTATTGCTTTACAACTTGCTGCAACAAGAGATCTACTGGTACCAAACCGCAAAGTACTTCCAGGGAGACAGTGTGGTTAGAGCGAATCAAACAAGGTACACAATTGAATTCGTTGTAATTTAAAAAATCGGGTTTTTGTGAGACCATTGAGCGCTACTGCGCCCCATACTCTATTACCGATCGCATAGTGGGCTTATAGATTAGGAAAAAGCGCAGATAGACCTCATGAAGTTAATTCATTTGCGACACTTCATGCCTAATACTTCAAGATGTCGTTGGCATAGGCCACAGGAACTTAGAATCGGATGTTATTCCAAGATATGTACAGTTTTTATGTTGTTCCATTTGTGTTAGAAAACACAGAAATGGAACAGCAGTTATCGAAAAGTTTCGGATCTTGTATTTTGTTTATTCTGATTTTGACCTCGCTATATTAGGTCCGATATTTGTATACCATGTGTTCAGGTTGTCTATGGCAAGCTGCAAAATATTTTGTCTCTTCCTGCTGTGAGTCCCAGTGCAGTAATAAACGACGTCGTCTGCGTACTGAATACATACTGTAGTGTTCAATAAACCTCACCATCTTTGGGGCAGTGCAAGCTCGAGAATCGGAATCCAAATTGAGATTTTTCCATTCTTTTCGGGCCAAAAATCTAGTCTCATTTGAATTATTTTTTCGGTTTTAGGCAAGCATGACAGGAGGCATATGGGGCGGTATAAAAAGCTAAGAGCAGATTTTTACAAGATTTGGCTGTGGCTAATATTTTACAGTTATATCACTCTGCAGGACATTTGCCACTGCTGGGCTCCGTCCCTAAACTGTAGTTTAGTACCCTATGTTAGGGTTTATAATAATAATTAATAATTATTTCACTTTTTTTAATTTTGGTTATTTTATCATTGCCAGAAAGAGTTGCTATTCTCTGATATTGTCTTTCTTCAAAAACAGTCTATGGCATTTATACCTACAAACACTGTTTTTTAAGTAAATATTCTTAATTTCCCAACAGTAGTGCACACAACGCATCGATGACCTTTCGCGCACGCGTGCGCACATATATACACATAAACACACGCTTACAGTCGAGCTTCGTACAACATATACATATGTTATAATACATATTAATTGTATATAATATGCGTTAATACAATGCTACTTACTTATACTATATGAAAACTAGTGGCATGTTCTGAAATGTGTGTAGTTTATGCAGTCTATGCGTCAGTCAGTCAGTGTTTTACGATTCACGCGGTGATAATAAAGTATGTATATGCAACGCACCGTCGATTCGCCACATTCATGTGCGCGGTGTTTTTTTAATACAATGTACACTAACATTTATGTATATATCTGTGCAACTAGAGCCCATTTCCGGTGACTGGATTTTTAATTATTTAATGAAATTCAATTAGATTTTGTCTGCATTCAGAAGAAACGAACGTCCTAGAAAATACAAAACAAGCGAAAAATGGCAATTTGTTTTTTTTTTTTTTTTAGGTATGTTATTTTAATGTGCATTGTATTATTATGAAATAAGTAGTTTATATATGGTGGGTTAACCTAACCCATTTACCGGACGGAAGACATTGATGTGCACGTACGTCTTCGTATAAAATATAAATCATAAGCCAAACAAGAACTTCCACTTCATATTATTAAATACAGTAGATAGGATATATTTTATACACGTAAAACCGCATAGCTGCAATAATGTCACACATTAAAATATAGCGAGTGTGCTTGTAGCAAAGCATATTCTACTGTTAATTAAAATCATAAGTGTACACGCACTTAAGAGACGAGCTTAATTATTTATTTACACTTGAGGGCTTTGCGTAAAATTATTAAATGTGCGCCGCACGATTGACCCAACCGCTGCCGCTGTGCCAAAGAGATTCTAAACGTGCGCATTTATAAAGTGCATTAAAAAATGCACTATAGCATTCACAATTAAGTGCATTCAAAAGATACTTATACGATAAGTCATTGTAAGCTGTTAATATACTTTGCAAACTGGGCCAAGCTGTAATAAACATGTGGTTTTAATTATTCCATATTTTATTATGAGCATTGTATAATGAATGGTTAATTTTTTCGAGTTTGGTTTATAGTTTTCTGCAAGCATTTTGTTAAATTGTGCAGTTTATAGTTTGTTCGTACAATGTTATATAAAGCTTTAAATTTTAAAATAATCGTGCTGTACTTTAAAAAGTAAATAATGGAGTTTTTTTATTACGGCCACTATAGGAATTTGCTATTGTTTAGCAAAATGTTTACACGTGCACATAAATAAGGGTTACACATTATAATATATGACGGTTCAGCAAAGTGTGGCGCAAGTACATTTGTGTTTCCTGGCAAAAAATGCACTTTATGGGGCGGGGCGGAACGGAAAAAATATATAAAAACAACAAAATACTCACATTTTCGTCCTGATAATTTTGTAGTGACAGGTTTTTTGGGCTAAAACCCCAACACATGAAATAATAATAAAGGATCAGAATTCCGAACCATTGTGTTATATGCAGGACAACCGAAGTATTGATACATATCGTAGCTGATAGCCTGAGGTTTGGAAGCATAGATAATTATAGTGCTGTTCCATTGAAGAATTATATGTTTAAAGTGAAAAAGTTATTGTTAAAAAATAACCAACCGGCTTGATCAACTTTGTAACCGTCTCCACTTACACCAAAACGCCAGCAAAAACCATACTTCCATAAAATTAAATAATCTTTTAAAATACGATGTGCAAGGAAGTGAAGCGCAAGCGTGACTTCTATGTTACAAAATTACAATTATTTCAAGCAACTTGAATAATTATGCCAAAAATGGACATTTGAAAATGAAACCAAAAGTATACAGGTTGAATTCAATTAAAAAAATCAATGCGAATTAAAAGCGAAATAGTTTTTTCCCTCTTTTAGCCTACAAAATGTTACCAATTAACCACAGTTTGGTTTTGTTTTTTTTTATTTCTTTGTACGTGAATGGGCAGCTCTGCATTAATCCATTATTATAAGATTTTAAATTTCTAACTTTTAATACTTTATAGTCCAAGCATTTTTAGAATTAAATTAATTTAATTATGTTATTTTCAACTTCAATGAAATGATCTCTGATCTCAACTCTGACCTGCCGCCTGATTAAGAAGCTGCCTAATCCAAAACTAAATCTCGAATTTGAAGAAATGCCTGGCAGAGCTGTACCGCACAGCAAAAAAGGAAAAATGTGACCGCTTTTCCGTGTACTCCACCACAACAAGTACAAATTTACAAAAAGATTATGATTTGCTGTGTCTACCACATTTCTGATTTGACCGAGCTAAAGTAGATGTCCAAAACCTCAAGAAGAAGAATCACAAAGATCAAAAGGAGGTTATTGAAAGGATTTAGCAAACCCATATAACACAGCTGCAAATAATCAAAACAGATGCAAGTAATTTAGCGGATTGAGCATATCCATACAAAAAAGATGCAAGATCTACAATCCCAATTAGCGGAACTGGTTCAGCAACACAAGGTGCTGCAGGGAAATTTCAATAATTGATATCACTACTATTGAAAAGCGAAAGGATTTTTTAAGTATTTTTTAAATAAGCGTATTTTCCATGTGATTTATATTTGTACAATGAATTTATCATTTATTCTTTCAGATACACTTAAACATAAATTTATCGAGATGAATTCAATCATACAGCTTGTGATAGTATTAGGGAATTTAGCCCAATAACTTACTAATACTATATTATTAGGGAGAAAATGTGAACATTTTGCTGCTTTAAAAAAATCTACAATATTATATTCTTTTAATAACTTCTATAATATAAAATACTGAAACTTTCGAATATGAATTACTTCGAATTAACTATAATTTATAAGTAATTTTGTGGGTTTAGAATTTAAAACTTATTATGTTATGGGAGTATTTACCTGTCACCCTTTGATAAAATACTTTGTTCTACGGTTTCGATCTTATATCCCGAAATTTAACTTGCCCATTCGGGTTTGAATTCAAAAGCATCTTCTTTCAAATCTGTGCTGGGAATTTGTTTTGAAATATCCGAGTGTGTAGTAAGCTTCCAAAAAAAATGAGCAGTTTTGTGGTGTGTACAAGGACTCTCGGGTTTTCCCAACTTAGCTGCAGAAGATGTTGTCGGATGTGATAACAACGTTTATTTGCATGCTTTGCTTTGTTTATAGGCTGTCAGGGTTTATAAACGAATAATGATGCAAGTTGTTGAATATTTATTTTCATCGATCTGTGAAAATTACATTTTTTGTATAGCTCTAGAAACTTTTTATTTTTTTTATTGCTAAATTAAATTAAATATTAATAAGAAAATATAGATGTAGAATAATGTAGGATATGTTTGTATTACTATATATACATAACTGTTATATACAGAGTGATTCAGTCATTGTTGTTGGTTTGAAATGTTTCGTATGGATGGTGTTAGCGTAATACTTAAAACAAGACTTTTTGAAGAATTCGTCGTAAAAGGAAAGGAAAAATTACAATTTAGTAAAAAAAAATGCAAGTAAAAAGTTTGTATATTGTTATGCCAAAAATGTTGATAAAATAAAGTCCTCCAGCAAGTGTTAACAAATGAATGTTAGTTTTTTGTTCATAACTTTGGAACGGTTTAACTTCTGGACTTGTTTACGAGCATTTTATTGTATGGGTTACTGAATATATGAAAAATTGCATTTATTATTGATTTTAAAAGGACGTCAGAATACCATTCAAACGAGCACACAATAATACAAATCTGACAATTACTTCAGAAGTTATTTTGTTTTTAGTACTATGTACTAAAATATTCAATTGGCTGCTTTTATGCTTTTTATTGCACATGCATTTTTGGATATAGCCGTGGTGAATGTTTTTCAAGAAATGAGCCAAATAAAACTTGTATTAAGTTTGACTAACGTTGACTGAATCACTTTCTATAGCAACATCTCAGATTAGATTGGATCTATGTGTATGGAGTAACGTTCTAAGTAAGAACGGGCGCACGCAGGTCGCAGATCGAACCCATTGTGCTCCTCCGATCCATTTCTAGATCTTAGCCATCCTCATCAAACCATTTCGATCTTTTTACAAAGTCCTGTATTATGATATTTTGTTTTGTGAATAACTGAGTCTTTTACTCCCACTGTCCTCCGGCATTGCCATAAGGATCTACTTGCTTTAATAGTTCTATCTTCGACATGTTTTCTCCAGTCTAACTCACTGTCAACTAGAACAACAAGGTATTTAATAGAAGCTGTAGTGGTCAGCATCGTACCATAAAATAGTGAAAGAGTAAAGTTGACAATTTCCCTCCTTCTAGTGAACAGCATTAGTCCAGTTTAGTCAGGATTAACACTTAGACCAAAACGAGTTCACCAGTTCCACTTTCTTAAGTTCGTATCAATTTGAATATATGTCATTAGCATAAACTTGACAAAAGTATCCAGCCGCATTTATGTTATAAATCAGACTGTTCACAACCAAATTCCAGAGGAGAGCGAATAGCATACCACCTTGTGTGCATCTCTGCGTTGCGGCTGCTGTCATAGTAGCTCCATTTAATGCAGCTTTTAAGCATCTAGACTTCAACATATTCATAACTGATCTGCCCTACTATAGGCATATAAGTTAGCATGCAATAGTATAACATATACATCGATCTCTAATCTAATATGCCGGTCGACCATTCTTTCTAATTTTTTAAGGATAAACGATGTAAACATCATTAAACATCATAATAAACTTATTCTTCATATATGAATAAACTTTATCAAGGAAGTCTTTTTTGAAGTAGAATCCATGACCATACAAAGAAACAAAATTAACAGACGTATTGTGCTCGTGACTCTTTTCTATAGTTACCTAGAACTTCCATTAACAACGAAATTTTTAATAGTTTTCATAGATTAATAATTTAACATAAATATAATAAAAAAATATTAGAGCTTATAAAATATTTAAAATTTCCAATTTAACATTATTTCAAATAAGCATTCCGTGGTACGTTTTCTTCATCCCCATGAAAATATGGAAATTTTAGTCACAAAACTATATTCTATATGTGTGTCGATTGTTATCCAACAGAAATAGTTTTCAAAAAAATATATAAATTTTATTTTGATAGCATCGATTTATTTCTAAAAAAACAAAGCAAACAAATGCAATGATTCACACAAAAAAAAAGTTTCCTGTGTGTCTGGCGCCATTTATTTAGAGCACATACTATATATATAACATAAATGCCATTGGTGTCAGCGCCAAATGTATTTCTCATTATTCAATTCAGAACATGCTGTCAAAGACTATATATTTTGTCTATGAAAATGAACATAAATTGCATTCTGCATTTGAAGGTGGTGATGAACAGTGCACACACACGTATATTATGGACAT
>JANSTU010012679.1:0-15130 GCA_027564075.1 Bolitophila hybrida | reverse complement strand
CTCGCGCATACACGATTTTGTGTTAACAAAGCAAATAATATAAGACGGAAGAACTCGCAAGGGATGTTTTCTATGTGTGCGTATGTTACATCATGGGGGTGCTGTTTGTACAAGAAAGTTCGATGTTAGGGCGCACACACACACACACAAACCCGCCGGTACTCACTTACACACTTGCACATTTATTCATGTATGCTCTTTTGTCTGTGCAAATTTGACCCTTTTATTAAGATTGGATCTTAATTTCGGTGTTCATTTGACTACATCACTGGCGGCGGACGTAATGCTCCTGCGAGTTGTATGACTTTGTTCACGCATATAGAAACTGGTTCCGGAAAATAGTCTGCGCCGAGGGATTCAAGAGTATCCGCATGACCAGCTGCTGTGACCATTGTTCCGGTCCCTGCTCTTCGTCTGTTAATTTCTGAATACTTCGAAACGAGTAGATTCTATTATAATTATCAACACTATATACTGCACATTTTCAAAAACTTTTCATTATGTACATTTTTCTATAAAAATAAAATGGAAAGCATGTTATGGCGATTTCCCAGTGGGTCGATTTGTTAAAAATCACTTCATCAAATTGCGTATTCAGCGCTCGTCCTACAAATATTCAATCACACATGCGACCACATACCCGGAATTGATGTATTGCCCGATGTATTATTAAATCATCGTAGTACTAATATTTTTCTGCTACATGCGTACCCTAAACGATGAGTGTGTGTTTGTGTTACACTATATATATATATATATATATTCAATTTTTTTCTTGTGTTGTCCAAAATTATATCGAAATTAAATGTACCGGAAACGAGAGAGTGAACAATAGAGCAATATCTGATTGCACGTCGTTACGTTCTCAAATCCACATAACCTGTTGCGTGCTGGTCAAATCCCCATACCTTTGAGTTCTTTAGGTGTATGTACATATAACAATTGATGGTTATGCCTGGCAATAAAAGTGCGGTCAGTCCGGCATACCGACGTGGCGCAGATTTGCAGCGTCGCTTCGTGGACATTATTTCCAGGTAATTGAAAATTGAGTGACCGAACGTAACTGGACTATTAGGGGAAGATACAAAAGGGTAGATTTAGCTATATTATATTATACAATATATTTATGTATCATATATATATATATATATATATATATATATATAAAAATGAGTTAAACATGATTTATTTTTATCCCACATAAAAAAGGAATATTAGTGCCCTCCTGATACAGTTTACCTGTTCTACTACCACACTTACCACTACCACCCACACATTATATAAAAATGTAGCATATGTGGTAATAAAGAAAGAATCGTTTCTCCATTACAGCATGTGACACTCCAAACTACACTGACAAGCGTGCCTAAAGATAAAACACCCTTACTCGAACTTGCGGAACAGCTGACGCTGCCTAACCTTTCAATTTAAAATTCCACGTGCATATACGAGATAGCAATGCCTTTCCGTGTGTGTATGTGTTGTTACCGTCAAATAAATAAGAGATTCTAATACCTCATACCCTCAGTTAATACAGAAAAGCAAAGTAAAGAAGCAGTATACGGCTCGCGCTGCTGCCTTAAGCTGCTACGTTCTTAAACCCGCACGGATGCGAATGAAGTACACATAGTACCATTGTTTTTCCATTTACTTGCGCTCGAACATTTTCTTCTACTATATCACACTACTACCCTTATACTGACGTGTATATGTGTATACATATATATTATGCATGCGTAGATATACTATAATGTATAGTGGTATATATATCGTCTGGAAGGAGCAGCAGCGACACGGTGTGAAATATAATGGAATGTGGCGCAAGGTGTTCAAGTTCGACATTCGATGTAAATAGGGATGGAGAGATGGTACGAAGTGAAGGAACACATATGCAAATGATTCGTTGTTAAGTGAATTCTGAAATAAAAAGTGTAACTCTAAATTATTTTGCATAATACGTTGGAGCACTGGTGTGTATGTGAATATACTAGAAAATACATTCTATCGATGAGTTAGGGGATGTCACCGTTTCAGCTCTTAGGTCGCATAAATGAGCTGCGAAAATGGGAAAAAATTCTATATTCGGTATAATGTGTATTTTTGTAAATGAGAGTAAATGTGTTTATTGTGACTGTCGGTTTCACGCGCACAAAGTTTGGGTGGTTGCACAATCCACGTGTGAACGAGAACAATGATTAATGAAGGGTGTGTGGGCAGTGAGGCGAAGACGTTTCTTCAAATTGAGATGTATTTGTGGTGATCAATCGATTAATGTGATGCCATAAATCATACACGTCTGCGTCGAGTACGCGCTTCTGGCAATGAAGGTGTATTTAATGATTATTTATGCTTTTGATAATGTTAATTACATTATGTTATAGTATAGGAATTCCGGTTTCGAGTAGTAAAGTCTTTCCTTTACGACCGGAGGCCTTTGAAACTTCAAGTATATAGCTCTTGGAAAATGATCTAATTACAGGCACACACAGAGAAACCCCCTGAACAGTATATTAATACAATGTTAAATTCACGGTAATACACTCTGCTTTCGTTCGTACTGTCTTATCTCGCCACCGGAAACCGAATTGGTGGGATTTAAATTTCATTATGGCTACGCTATATATACGGAATGCGAGTTGAATCAAGAGCGAAGAAACCCAACTAAAATAATTATAAGTGCCTTCCATCCTCGCCCACCTCGCAGACTCAATTTGCATATATTCGAAATCGCTTGGATAAGAACTCGTTCCCGCTGCCCGGATCAAGAGGTGGCATTAACATAACATTATTGTCTCGCTATCTATCGGATGGCAAAGTATAGTCTGTAAGAAAACAGATGAGGGTTTATCGGTGATTTAGTTATTTCGACATTCGTATTTCTTATTCACATGCTATTGTGAGCCCTTAGTTATTAAATATAATATATATATATATATTTTTAATAATTATTTCCATAATCAATTTAATCTACATTTTCGGCCAATTTCACTTTTATCAAATTAAATTTTGGTTACAGACCCTCGTCTAAACACACACACACTCATCCTATACCTATATTGTATACAGTGAAAATCTCTATACCAACTGGATTGTCCGTGCTCCTAACATACACATACACACTGTCATGTCTACAAAAAGTTAATTATGAAAAGTATTCATATATAAGGATTTACACCAGGGAACGTCTGCTTCATGGCGGAAATGCTTTTCTGGCCACACGCAGTTAAAGGGTTCGACTTGTCGGTCTTTGCCGGATGCCGGACATTAAATTCATCTTTCATCATCGTATGCCCGAGCTACCGTTGCCACTACTCTACTCTAATACACGAACACTCATCGGATTCGCGCACTCTGCTCGTGAAGCATATATGCAACATCCCACCCCTCATATTAATTTTAATGTGAATTTATTTTCCTTGAAACCCTAGATGATAATAATTATGTGCGCGCACGTTCATGTGTATGTATATTATATATCTATAGTACATTCTTTATATGTACCACGTGTAATAATTTAAATTTCCCTTCGAAACTCAATTAAATGTTCACAGAAACAACAGTTAAAGCACTGTACGTGTTCTTCGTTTTGTTGGGATTTAAAAAAAAATAGAATCCAAAGACAGCGTAAAAATCTAATTTACTCTCGAGCCATAAATGAATGTATCACAGAGAAAATCATTTCCCCTGGGAAAGAAAGACACTTTTTGGGTGTAAGTTCACCCATATTAGTAGGTAATTTTAAATATTGTTCATAAAAACAAAATCCACATGTTAATGTTCATTGAAAATCACATACATACCCGAATTACATTGCGACATTGCGTGTGAACGGCAATATATATGCGTCTATAAACGCTCCCATTTCGCCGTCTACAAACCGCTACATAAATTCCCATTTAAGTCACGTTCACATATTATCCTGTCAACAGTCGAATTATTCAAATTACATCGCACTTCTCACCTTTTCTGACGAAGCGGGGTGCGCGGTGGCGCAACGGGGTTCTTGCGCTAAGCGGCAAAGTATGGCATGTCTATATATGGCGTGAGTGCCTAGCATTTCAAATGCGGAATTCGGGAATGATTAATTATGTCAATGGATGCTCAATGCCATTGCCGCGAAAATTTCTTTCAGAGTTTTAAACTGTATAAGGATATGTTTTGCAAATCTGCTGGAAGAATATGTGTAAGTTCAATGAAATAATTTTTTTTTGGATTATGTAAAATTTTCTCTATTTCTCTACTTTTTATAACTTACAATTTTGATACATTTCAAACAGGAAACTCAATACCTATGCTCACTCATCAACCCCCTTTAAGACGCGACGCATCATACCGCATACACCACGTTGCAAACTAATCAAATATAATTAAATTGAAAACTCCTTGCGTCAGGGAATATAATCTCTGTGTTGCACATAATTCTTAGAGACTTCCGCGAAGATTCGCGCGCATGAGTTCCACGCGCTCGCAGACACTAATTTTAAATCTTTTGTTTTCCACATATTACATTATACAGTGAACATCCCCGCATGGAGCCACGCGACGCGTCGCTGCGCTGTTGCGAGAGGAAAAACAGGAAGAACCCACAGGAAGAGCGTGTGCCTGCACCGCTGCTACCACCGCACCACCATGTTTTCTGCCGCACACAACCGCGAAAGTGAAAGATGAATTCCGAGAACACATACAAGTTAGGGTACACACACATAAACTTTCTTACATATACTTTATATACACTAAGACGCAAACGCGCGGAAATAACGCGCACGCATACATACATACACACATAGTAAATTCTGTGGTGAGGAGTTTGTGGTTTAAAACAGGATTATGCAAAGAAAGTCCTAAATTAAAGCACCATTGTGAGTTAATTAGAAATTCTTGTAAGATCTACTCTGTGCGCCAGCGCAGCGGCTGAGACGAGTACGTCTCTTGTGAGTGTCTGGTAGATTGTGTGTGCTGTGTGCCTTGAAAAGTATAGGGGTTATCACAATTTGTGACATCACTCAAGAGCTTTTCTTTTTGACGCGTTTATGTACTGTTATTGTGAACGGTGAAAGCACTACGGGGGAAATGCGACGTCTTAGCCGGGATTTTGTTGGTGTTGTTAAGTGTCTCAGATGGCTATCATCAAGTGAGGGTGCTTTTAGCATATTATAGGATTATCTGTTTTGTAATTTTTTTAAACAATAGTCTGAACTCTGAATGTATGTGGCTGCAATGGAAGATTTCAACATATTTTTGCAGTTTGTGGTTATTGTGATTCTAGGTATACAAATGCATAATATAATATAGTATGCTTGATGAACAAAAAAAAATCTTTCTTATGTTATCCAATGTAATTCAATACAAATTATATATGAAGCACTTCCAAGATCTTTTGATACTATTTTTTTATTTATTTTTTATTTGTACATTTACAATTTCGCAAGACAACTTGAAGTCTGTTCGTGACCAATTATGGAACTGTAATAAAACTTCCTCCAAGCAAAAACACAATAGTTTGAATTACTATTTAACCTTAAATTAATTTTATTATTTCTTTTAAGTTGCTTTATAGAACCTTTGGATAGTGAACTATTAAATATCTCTATTCTTAATTAATCAATTTACCAACAACTATACTAGTGGATACTATGGAGTGTCAGTACTGCTTACTATATAACTATATAATATACAGAATTATAGATATTACGTGTAGTACCTAATAATATTGTATATGGCATTATTTTACAATCAACATCTAGCTATATTTTCGAGTTGTTCGTTTGAGACACGAAACACAATAAATTCCAAGACATTTCACTTTAAATGCATACATTTTCGATTATGTGATCGGAATATGGTATGCGTGTTTTGAATGAGAGTATCGTACGTACATTTTGTGTACAATTTAATACTCGTATGTACATATAGTTATACTATATATATATGAAATGAACTTGAACATGTGCACAAATTCAGGAAGCTGGAAATGGCCATATTTTGTGTTTTATAGGTTTTCAAAATTTATAAATAGGATATATACATATAATCTATAGTTATATATAATCAAAAAAAAATCTTTATTATTATTAAAAATGATTCACGGGACCGAAAAATCAAGCAGATAGACTATCGTTTTGTCGCCTAAAGTATTGTTGCTTGATTTGAGCAAATAAAATTGAATAACAAGACAATTATATAGACAATTATAAGACACGCATTTACTGATTTTCAGTAACACGTTTCTTGGATCAAGTCACGATACGCTTGTTTCAAGTATCGTGTACATATTTTTTAAATCATGCACCGTGTTACTGATATTCAGTGTCATACTTCTTCAACCAAGCCACGATACTCTAGGCAACGTGTTACTGTTATTCAGTAACACATTTATTGGATCAAGCCACTATAGTCTTGATTGAAGTAACGTGTTTCTCGTATATATAATATTACCGTACGAATATTAGTGAGGGGTACTGAGGCTCTCGCAAGGACGCTCCGATTTTTTTAATTTGGAAGAGGGAGTACAGCGTGTTTCTAATATTCAGTAACAAGTTTAAAAATTGTTGTGTGCTATATTATATCATATCACATGCCTTTTAAATGTTATTTTTCATATTTAAACCACTCTTTTAACATATAACAGTTTGGTTTACACATGTGAAAAACATGACAGATTGGTTTACATATATTAATTGTAATTACTTCATATGAAATGCACAACCAGCTATCCTATCTGTGATAACAAATAATAAAACGTATAATATAATGTGAACGCCAAAAAAACATGTTTGTACCAAAATAAATAGGTGGGTGAAGCTGCAAGATATTTTTTTTATTTGTTTAGAAAACTATCTTCTATATTTTAGATCGCTTTTCCCAAATTCTTTAAAATAGAAAAACCCTTTTTTAAGTTTAAAGAACTCGAACATTTAATTTACAAGTACTCAATAAATTGAGAGTCATAATTAATAAAATGTATTAAGTAAACCTTTTTCAATTGTGGCACAACATTCCTATGAGAAAAAAGTGTTATACAGATTAATTATACTGATCGGATATTCTTTGTCTGCAAAAAAAAAATATTAAAATTAATAACACAAATGTACGAACTATCCTTATCAACTGCAAAATATGTTGTGATAAGTAAATCTCGCTAAAGGTAACGCATTTCTAAGCAATTTACATCCTATCAACGCATCGTTAGGATTTTTATGCGCTAACTTACATATCATATAGCGCTGCTGCAGCGCGTATGTAGCGTTGACGGCAAAACCAACCAACGCATGAAAATACAATTGACAGAATTATTGTTGCTTACAAGTGACTTCACATCGTGAGGCTTAGCGATGTTGATAAGTCGGACAGAATCGCTGTACAGACTTGTGCTGTTTTGTGTTGTGCTACTCCTATTGGAGCTACTGTGCTCTAACACTCACAACACCCCCGATGGTTAGGAGTCTTATGCGCAAATGCGCATATTTTTAAAATATCTATATGCACCCAGATCTATCTTGCTATTTATATTCGGAATCGTGAATCATCAACGCCATCATACACTTATTGTTCTACACAGGGTGCGTGTGTATATGTTAATAAATGACAATAATGTTCCGTTATTCAAAATAAATAACCTTTTTTTCAGAAATAGGCTATTAATATAGCAGGAGGAACCTACCCACACGGCTATGGCTATGGTATTGAAATATACACAACACAAAAACAATGGACATACTTTGTTGTTGTTGTTTTATTTTGGTGTTCACGCATCAGAACAAGCATGGTGCAGTGTAGTGAATGATCGCATCAATCTAGCATTGGGCAAATAGATTATTACATTATAATAATAAATTGTTAATTTGGACATGGGCACATATATTCGGACAATTAACATAACGGCATATATAGTTTCAATTATGAAGAGTAGTTTTAAACGATGTTGAATCACATTTTTGGATCAATAAATGAACGTGTTCAATTAGTTCAAAACAATAGCTTGTGTTTAACAGAAAAACAAACACCATAATACGCAGCACTCTTAGATCTTACATTGTCACAACACAAAACTGCATACATAGAAATGATTCACTTATTTTATTAGCAGCAGCGGTGAATACTCCCTAAATAAAAAGTTTTAATAATATTCTTAGTAAAAATAACCTAAAAAAGTATACACAAATACAAACAAATGTATAAATGCTCTATTTAATAATTGAAAGAAAATTTTAATTTTTTTACTACAATAATTTCAAGTTTTCAAATAATTTTAGAATGTTAAAAAAATATATATTTGAAAATATTGTCACTATCAAAAATTCTGATTTTACAAGTGCAAATGCGGAGGCAACAAACTTAAAAAAGAAAATATAAAAAAAACTTTTGGGCCCTGCATGTATACGAAAATTCTAAATTAAAAAAACGATCCACTCTACATGCCGTAGCAGCAGCGCTAGTAAAATTAAAGAAGATTTAGATATGCGGAAGAAAGGATCAATTCGCCCATAACTCGTATTTTCGCACCAGTCTCTGGTGTAGGCTCAAATGAACTCAAACTATATAATTCTGCGTGTTGTTGTTAAAATACATTTTAAGTGCTAATTGTACATTTATGAAGAACATCTAACATAATTGTATGTCGTTACAACACAAATACATATCTATACAGTTTATACGTTATTCTGGCTGACCGTTTTAGTGAACATTTAAAACTAACTTATGTGTATTTTGTAAGTTAAAACAACAAACGTTTACATATTTTTAGCTTAAATTACAAATATTTGGTCAAAACCAAATATAATATATAAAAAATGCGCTTTTAATGAACGCTAAAGCGGCATCAAAAAAGGTCGGCCAGAATAAAACCCATTATATTTAAATATGCACGTGTTAAGCTTATGTTAAAGCGCGACACCACAATATTCTGACGCACTTTTCCCGGTGGACTAATAACGGAACCGCACAACATTGCGACGCGGGCGACAACCTTACGCTTTCCATGTAATATGAAAATTGGTATCCTTAATATATATATATATGTGTGTGTGTGTGTGTATTTAACATATACACAATTTACATTATGTAATTTATAATTATTATGTGGTTTTCGTCGACGTAAGGAAGAAGTAGCATTCAAATATATTTGGTGTCCGTCCGGTGAGTTTTTCCAGGATTTTACGTAACATCTAAAATCAATAATATATATTTATTATTAACGTATAAAACTTACATAATACATAACACACATACATATTCATTTACAAATGGTATTAGTATATAAACATTATCACATAATAACAATATTATAGGTACTCGTATATACTCACATAAGAAAAAGCTTCGCGACGATAGGTGTAAGTTGGAGTCAGGGGCGGTCCGACACAAGCAATAACGCTTTCCCCATTGGATGACCTAGATTCGGAGAAACGGGCACGGAAAAATGCGAGAGAAAAACCCGTTTCTACGAGCCAGCGTGAAATTTGTGTGCTTTGTAATATAGGATCGTCTGAATTTATGCATGAAGGTTGGTTGGTTACGGTATTTTTTCACACGCGCTATTGGAAGGCGTTAGTTTTATTATGAGCGAGCTTTTGATGAAAGCTTTTGAGAAAAAATGCTTGCATCAAACTTTGTTTTACCAAAAAAATAAAAATAATATTTTCATAAATACAAAAATTTAATATTTATACGTATTTTTGATGAATACGATAAATTTAATATAAAATATTAACAATTATACACTGAAAAATGCACATCCAAATACACGCACACAAACTGATAATTTGGCCGCTTTTTAAATTCGGTATATATGTATGTATTTAGTCCGAACCAGAACTGGTCAATATTGATAGCCATCTCTACATGCCACCCAGCAAATACTCCCTAAACGAGATGCCTTGTATTTTCACAACTGCCTAATCAAGACTAAAACGGACGAAATCAAATCACTTGACTGCGGCTCGGCGGAATTCTAGTGTTCTAGGGCAAATGTGCGCAATATTCATGGAAAACTTATAATGTGTACGACGAGCGCACGAGTGGGGAAAAGCGGTGGCACCATAATGTGGGAGCGAGAATTCGTCGTATAGTATAATGCCGCGGCACGTTGCATTTTCTGTAAATCCGTTCAGAAGGATTTGAACGGGTAAGGGAGGCGGCTTATTTTGGACATAAGACATAAAAGCAAGACAGGGAAACTTATGGTGTTATATAACAGGTATAGTTATATATAATACCCATACAGCTGCGCTAATCGATTTTATTTGAATAAAAAAAATATGAGAATATACTATATATTCCTTTTTTATGTAAAAGAAACTTTTAATAAATTTAAGAATAATGTATTAGTCCATTAAAAATGTTCCAAAAATAAATACAAAAATACTGCACTTAAATTATATACAAAATGTATGCACAATATTAAGTTGAAAAAGTTCATAAATAAATGATAATACATTTAACTCCGGAAAATACTCGCACACATGTACAGTCTCTATAAATAATATCTCACGTAACTTTCAGTTTTATATATTAATATGCGTTGGCCGCCTCAAGTTTTTTTTCATTTTATTATTATTAAATTACTCCGCCTTTTAGTTACCTTTTCTAGCCGCACAATAAACCCAGCATACACGCATATACAAACTCAACCGGAAAACCAGCACAGTAATAAAAATGTTAAAAATGTAATTATGAATATTAAAAGAGCATAAAATGTTTTATGAATATTATGTACGTGCGACTCGTGTAGACATTTATATAGAATTTTCTATGCGGGCCACTCAAAAGAATTCCTTTTTTCTAACCACCCAGAGTGCGGGCGCCCATGTGCTCGGTGCGCCACCAAAAGGGTTAAATAAGTTACATACTTTACACCCGGCATTTTTCGGCAATGTAGCTTGTTCGAATGAAACAACAATGCAGAGTGCCAAAAAAATGTGGAGCTTCTTAATTTGAAAAGTTTTTTTTTTTACTACTAAAAAGGTGTTCTGACCGCCGGCGATAGGGCAAAGGCACCCCTTTGGTTTAAGGTGTACTTGCTGTTTTAGTGGTGATCGCCATCGGGCTTCGACGACAAGGTGTTCATACATTATGTAAGTGAAACGACGTAGATTTTCTTATAATATATGAATTAATATAAACACAGGAAACCTTATAACATCAGAATACAGAAGGTTAAATTGGGATCACAAGAAATCGAAATTGGATTAACCCTTGTATTGCACTCGTTACTTGAACATTACACATGGCTATTGAATATGATTTTGTCGGGGTGTGTTTGTGTAATAAGCCAATGCAATATAACATCAATTTCAGCAGTTTCGTATAGTCTTTGGGGAATTGGGCATAGTGAAGAAAAGGCTGGTAATGAATCATTCGTTATACAGCTTTGCAAATATATATATAAATGTATATAATTATATACAAGGACTAGATGTGCGTGCCTGCATGTGGGTATGAAGAAATAAATATATATATATACTATATTATATGTATTGATTTGTTTGATATATCCATCACGTATATGTATACTATATACGCTATACCTGTATTAGAAAATTATCAACGGAAACACACTTATAAAAAGTTTATGCTTACTTTTTGCTGCGTTTACTTGTTATTGTTTTATAATAATGATAAAAACATGAAACGTTACAAAAAATATATATCACATAATATATTTTTTTCAAATATATTAACAGCTTTATGAAAAACAAATTATTTATTCTATTTTAATTAAACAAAAAACGCATCGCCCGCAACTTGTTGCCCCATGGTTGGTGTTACAATATGTATTTTCACGTAATGTATCAACCCGCATTTCCATAGCAAAACATGCGAACAAATAGTACTTTCATTATACATCAAATAAACATTATCTTTTAGTACTTGGCTCGGAAAAACAACACGGAGCTTCTCTATATTTAATGTGCATTTTATTTGGATCTTTAAATCCATTTTTTGCGCACTGAATTCATACATGTACCCCTACATTCACACATAAATAAGCCGTAAATCTAGAGAAATAAATCCGCGCAACGCACAAAATAACAATGATTGTTTTACCATAAAACGGTCATGATACTGCTTATATGAAACAATATTTCATAAGAGGGTACACTTGCATACATTTTACATCTTAAATAAAATACTGTTCTCTGTAGCATCGGGCTGGCATATTAAATCGTGTGCTTGCGTTGAGTAGATTTTTCCCTTAAAAGCTCGTAAAAATGGAAATGTGCGTCTACAGAAGATTTCCAGTTTTATTATATTTTAATATGCCTGTTTTGCTCGATGGTTTTATGAGCTCGAGTAAATCATTTCACGTGGAGGCATTCTAAGACGCTTCTTGGTGCTACGTTAAAAGCTTCTAATGAGTTTCGAGCTTTTAGGCGGTGCGGTCAGGTCGTAAATTTTAAAGTAAAATGAAAACCACACAAAAAAGTATATTATATTTAAAATCGATGGTTATAAAAAGCTAGAGTGTTTTTTATATTTTAATTTTAAACTAATCAACATTCCATTGTGCGTCGTCGGGCTCAATGACAGTCATGAAATGTGGCATATTCCCAACACCCTATCGCAATGACTATGCGCTAATTAAATACTGTATAATCTTCCATTAAAGTCAACGCGATGCTGTGTTTTGTTTTTCTGCTGATTAATCCAATTTCGTTCGTTAATGGGATTTTTTTTGGTCTTACGTGGAGCGCTCAAAACAGTCAATCAGATGATGAGTTTTGAGTTTCGAGAGTGGTGTTATTTCAGCATTACGAGGGGTTTGTATTACCAGTTGACTATCATCCAGTGGTTTCTTTCTGTATTTTCTGAATGGAAATTCAAAGATTCTTAAATGGTATTTTAATTAATCAATTTATATATATATAAATGGAAATTCTGCGTCCGACATAGAACAGTCGCATCATACTCATTTTAAAATGCGTACGGCATAAGGCATGCGGATTAACAAGGGTTAACCGCCAGCGGCTCTCTGGACTTTTAATTATCGCTCCGCATATCGGTATACACGGACGTGATGCTGCGCTGAATAGCAAGATGGAAAACAAAAGAGCAATGTACACAACATACATAATTACATATGTATATATGTACAAATATATTGTATGTATAGAGCATATATATATTATAAATGTATTGGGTATTTCGAACCTTACTCATCCTGAGGGGAATTCTAATTTTGCGATAATCCTTTATCAACATGCGCCCGGAATAATGATTGATAAGATATTTTTGATTTCCATGATTTTTCAGGCGAACGCGTCGAGCCCCAGGAAAATCTTACCCTAAGATACTCTATTCATATAATATAAGAGATACATGCATTCATAATGTGGATTAATTTTATATTCTGAATCTGAAGGATAAATCCGCGCTGTCGACGCCGTCGTCCTAGACGGCAGACGTGCGCGCGTGCAATACATGCGGAATACGCAATTTATTTTCGGCGAGCACAAATGTTTAATTAACGTCGATGGCGTCTTCAAGAGATTCGCCATGTACGCACACAATAAACGCGAATAGGATGAGGGTTAAAGGGTGGGTAAATATTTGTGTTTTCAACGAAAAAGTTCTATGCCAACATTTGGCAAAATATGATTACTACGAACTGAAGAGAGAACCGTATAAATCTTGCAATTAACTTACACACACGAGAGCGCGCACGCGGGTCATCTCAGCCCAAAAAGCAATTTTCTCTAATCACAACCTATCAGCAAGGAAATGATGGCCATTTACGCTAATGAGCTCCACAATAAACTTGTGACTTTCCCGCACACATAAACACAGAGCAACACACAAACAGAGACACATATACACACGCACCGCACAAATTAAAGAAACATACTTCTGCACAGTTGTTGCTGCCGCTTAATGACGCCATGAATTATTGAGGGCGAAAACCACTGTATTTATCTAATAAAGCGTACGTAGGGGGATGCGTCGCAATTTGTCAGACGAACGTGGAACATTACCAATATTAATATCGATACACAATTCAAAGTATAGTTATGGTTTTTCTTTGAAGTCAAATTTATGTTTTAATTTGCCTATACGTGAATTTGTGTATAGTGTGTTTTTTGCATGTGAATTTTCCAAAAGGCGAAAAGCTGCTCACTGGAAATAATTTATTTCGCGTATACCGGCGCGTCTGCAAAGTTTGAGCGTGATAAGAAAAATTTATAAGCGCGTGTGCCCGCAAATACTCTCTGTCTAGCAGCTACGACCAAAGGAAAATACGGAAATTTCATATTTCCTTTTGAGGTAGACCAAGGTAATATTTACGGGGCGCGCACACGCTCGTGTTTAAATTTATACATACATACATAGGTTTGTTTTATTGTTCTTTTACTATATTTACTTATACAGCATATTGTAAAATTTACATTATACATGATTATGAATTTGTATTCAGCGCACACACACAGTCAAACACAATCTTTCTACAAGATAAAAAAAACAATAAGGAACACTGAATCTAAAGCGGAATTTTATAATTCAATTTACCGTGAGCACTGAGCAAGGATGGGGCTCTCTGTACACGCAAAGCGGAAAAGCAATAAATGTTATTGCTGTGTGCCACCGCGTAATCATTGTGCGTTGCTTTTCAAACGATCGTAATTTTAAACGCCACTTGAGAACACTAGCGTACAGTGCAGACGTTTTTTCGTCAAACAAAAATTCTTTAAATTGAAACTGCAATAGCACAAGTAATTAAATTAGCATTATGAATAGCAATTAGAAAAACTTGCGGTTTTTAAATGCCTATACAGATTTAAATAGATAATTGAGTAATTTATTCGACTAGAAAAAATATTTTATACCATAGTCATAGCCGAGTGGGTTATCGTGTTCGATCCCGACCCGGCAAACCAAAGTGTTTTTCGAATGTTGTCTTGCTATCAATAACCTATTTTTTAAAATATTTTATTGATTTGGAATAAGGGAACTTTAATGCCATTAATTAACATATACACACGCACCCTGTATAGAAAATAAGGGTATGATGGCGTTGATGATTCATGATTCCGAATATATAGCACTCGGCGCATGCAGAAAAACTCTTTATGCATTGATGTAATGATGTAATAAATTTGAACTATTGAAACTTTGAAATTATTAAACACATATATAT